>JAQGBU010000047.1:0-85645 GCA_034698605.1 Isotoma decorata
AAATATAAATTAGGTATATGGAGTAACTTTTTATTTTAGTAAGGGCCGTTCCTAAATAACTTGATTTATTCCGTCCCATATAGCTGTGTATCCATAGTTGAAACTTAGTTTCAACTACTATCTGGTGGGTCCTGAGCTGTCTCATTGTTGCCCCATTGGATACTCTGTCTCATCTTCCCCAATTGGACTGTGGTCTCTATTGACCCCGATTGGATCTTTTGTTAGTTATTTAATGTTTTATTAGGTTTATCTCATAAAGGAACTGTCTAGAAAGTGAGATCCAAGTGTTTAACACAGTTTCTCATGATCTATGAACGGTCTCCTGTTAGGTTAAATTGGAAGGGAAGCTTCTTAAAGATTGGGAATCTTGTGCTTAGCATAGTTCTCATGACTTATGGAAAGCTCCCTATACCCATGTAATTGTGTACGCTTTGGTATATTGAGTCTATCCAAGCTTTGGTTTTTACTCATTCTTTGATTAGCTTTCAAAGAGTACATTAATTTGGTAGTAATTAATTACCTGGAGTTCAGTAGGAGTTAAACAATCTCTTATAATAGATTATTTTGTTATTTAGGTTAGCAAATAATTATTAATGTTCAATTGAAGTTGATTTGAATAATAATTAAACGAACTTCAAATAATAATATTAGAAATTAACTAAAACAAAATTCGATATTTGATTATTTTGCATAAAATTCATATTATCTCTTGTACTAGAGTAAAAGAACCGTAGACAAAATACCTTCTACAACCCAAGGCATGTTAGAATGTTAGTTATAAAAACAATCAGTCCTGACACAGTCGTGTGGCTTATCTAACCTCAGTATTAAATTAAAGATTTGGAACATTTCTCTTTCTTTCTCTTGGGTCCTAACGCAACTGAAATTGTAGGGGTTTATTTCAAATGTACGAAAAAGGGTATGCGAATAGAATAGAATAATGTCCTCATACTGCATACAAATAATTTACTAATAAAATTAATCATTTATATACAATATACATTTCAGAACTTTCATCATTCATTAATACTTGCGGAAGAGCTCCCGTAATTGTAAATTTCGAATACACAAATAAGGTCAATAAAATAAGTTAGATAGCTTTTCATTTAAGAACGCGTATTTTTTATTAAGTATCGTTAGATACTTTATGTGAACGTTCATGGTGTCCGTCTGTCCGTCCGTCCTTCTGTCCGTCGGTCTGAATGGCTAACTTTTGACAGGAATAATATTTTTTAATTCTGTTTTCACATTTGGGTTCCTAGGGTCAAAGGGACGATAAAGTTTGTCAAATGGGGCAAATCGGCCACACCCCCTAATTTTAATCACAAAAAATATGAAAAACAAATTGAAAAAATGTATGAAATTGTATTGCAGAGTACCCCGGTGTTTCTAGTGTAACAATTTTTCTAACGATAATTTCATATATCCATTTGTCATGGTTTATTAGAAATATTAGCATTTATCTGTTTATTCCGCATTAACTCTAACTTCCGTGGGTATAAAACACTTTCAATATTTTTCTCCTCTGAACTTTTGTGTCAAAAATGATTCCTGTTTTCGTAACAAATTTCAAATCCAATTTCCATGTCATTCGCATTAACAACCACTGATCATACTATTTTTAGCTTTCGGTCGCAGAATGTACATGACTGACTGACATGTTTTCTACTTGTTTTGTTACATCGTCAGTAAACAATATAATTTTCATAAGTCAATATAATTCCAGAAGGATTTGTTTTTGACATTTACTCATATTTCCTACACAAAGAAATATTGACTGCTAGTGTAATCCCACATATGAATGTTTTTCGCATGGTGGAAATTTCTACTGCTTCTAACAACTGACCACACACATGCTCATATCTAGCCTATTGACCATTTGGTGAAAACCACACATGTCAGGAAGTGATGCCCTTAAATCCCGAAGGTTTTAAAGCAACCGAAGAAAACTTCACGACATAAAAATAGCTGTCAATTCCACAGCCCGAAACGCGTTTTGCATTTTATCTCTTTGAGCCATTCGACCGTCCAGATCCATCTCTGCCAATTTTAATTGCAAAACCTTTAGCATGTAAAAATATTCATCCCCTTCTTCCCTCACTAATTTTAAGTAGAATATAATAATATTCATTCTAAAAACCCTGATCCCTTCTCTTGTCTCATATTTTCATTACATTGTCATACTGTACATTGAGTCATAAACTAAGTAAACAAATGCTTCATCCAACTTTATCCTTATTCCTTGAAAATGAGCTCTTAAGAAAAAGTGAAAGTGTCAGAGTAATCAATCACAAAGAACTTAACTTGAGTTCAGAGATACAAATATTTACTAGAGAAGCCTGAGCCAGTTCAGTTTACAAATAATCTTTATAAAACTTTTTTTTATTCGAGTGTAATAATACCCGAGCTCGTGTGTTGAGTTGAACCTGCTACAATGTCAATTCTTGTCTGAATACTTGGCTAAAAATAGTAGGAAAGCAACAAGAAAAACCTGAATGGAACAAGTGAAAGCATTTTAGGTGATAGAAAAGTATTAGAAAAAATGTTTCAAATTAAACTTGAAGTTTTTCTTTGATATTAGAGCAATTCTTTTGAATATAAGCTAAGTATCAGTAGTCTTTCTTTTCAAGAGAATGGATTCTACTGGAGAGTTTTTCCTCTTGAAGGATTCGTTGGTAGGACAATATCTTGTCTTTTCACTAAAGGAAATTTAAAATGAGGGCAAATGGAAGGATAAGTATTGTGGCAGTGGTATAAAAAAGAGTTTCTAGCTGATAATAGCCGTTATATAGTAATGTGGTAGTATATTTGTCTGGTTGGAAGTCTAGTAGTAGTGGTAGAAATCTGTATGGGTGAGGAAAGTGTGAGGAAAAGTTAAGTTTGTTATAAGGATGACGTCACATAATACTTTCTCCTACTGATCTAAATTTAGTCCAACTCAAGTCAAGTTGGTTTTTCTATGGATGAATGACGACGACCCTCAATAGTTGAGTCCCGTTCCCCATCCTTAGGCAACCTAAAGTTTGTTCCTTTTCTTTCCTTTTGTGGATAGTGGTGGTATTGGTGGTGGTGGGGATATTGATGATAACGTCTGTCTATATGGTTAATCGTTCAGTGTCGAGTGTCATTTCATTATACTCTTCATCTGATATTGGGTTTCACTTATAAAATTGCAATGCGACAACAAATTTAACTACGACTTTTCTTATCACTGCTAATATTGGGTTGTGCTTGGGTTTGAATTTAATACAGATTTTAAGTTCAGGATTGTTTTATACAGGGAATCTGATCAGAGGTGGTTCAAAAATGAAGTTTTTTAAAAAATTTATATTATAAAGCTTAAGCTTCCGTTTTTGTACATGCACGAAATATTTTTTAACATTGCAACTTGAACTTAAAGCAGGTCATTAAAGACCTTATAGTAGGCTTGTTAAATATGGAAACTTTGAAAGATCTTACAAGTTGTAAATTTAATTTTTATTTAAAATTTTCAGAATTCAAAATAAGGCCGAAAATTTCATAAGCAAAGATCTAAAATTATTCCAACCTCAATTTCGACGTCAAAAGGACCTGGGTTTGATTATTTTGCTGTTAAATATAGAAGACCTCGAATCTAAGCTATTTAAGGGGGCATCATATGATCTAAGCACAACCAGGTAGGCATAGTTAGTTAAAGACTAATAAGTAATATTAAGAGACAAATTTAACTGCTTTTGCCTTCGATGAGTTTGTTATGTTATTAAATTAGCAAGGATTTTGATTGACATATCATATGGCGAAAAGGACATACAAGAGAAGACTATTGAAATAACGAAGGGGAAAGAGAGAGTAAAAGGAGCTAATTCGGGAACTCCCTAGGTAATTGCATTGTGACTCCACTAAACTGATGTAGATGAAACTCAAGAAGTCTCATCATTCATATTATTACCCTAAGCTGTGTTCCTTCATGGGATCATGTTCTAACAAATTAGACGCTCGAGAGGGATCTTCACTCAGAAATTATTATACCTACGAAAATCCAAGTCTTTGTGTTATACTAACAAATGTAATAAGGTTTAGTAATGAAATTATAAGGTTTCGGGAGAGGGGAGAGAGAAAAACCGAGGTGTCTCGTGGATGGATGCTCAGCTCAAAGAATGACTCGTCACCTTACCCTTAGTCTCATTAATTATCAAATGCATCTTCTCCTTTACATAACTATATAAGATCTTGTCCCATCACCACTGACGCCCACCACCACTCTCTTAAATTCTACCGACCATGTTCTTAATTTTCTCAAAATTAAATACCGTATCAATCTTCCTTACACTTCCACTTTGGCCATATTATTGCCTTTGTAATATAATATGTAATTGATTTTATACTGCTGGAATATCTGTGTCTATCTCTGATAAAGGGGTAGCAAGTTACACAGCCAACATTAAACCAAGCCACTGACTTCTGTTTAAAACTGATAAACAGAATCTAATTACAAACTATATGATGTCCTTTGCGTTAAAAGCTCAAAGAATTATTTATGAATGCTGGGCAGAATTTAGGAAGGTTTATTATTAGTGTTTATTAATTAGGTTGATAGCATTTAAATAAATAAATACGTATGTATATGCTACAGTCCGTTTCAATTTTCAAGTTGTGCTAATTTATCCCAGGAATGTTTAAGCGTTCGACGAACGTTAGAAAGCTTGGGAAGAATTTCAGGATAATAATATACTTTTTGCGTAAAATATTTGAACTTTTTTATTATTAACTATTTATTCCTTGTTGTAAATTCTGTTGTTTAAAACAGTATAAGGATTTTCATAAAAATGTTTTTCTATTTCACTTGGATTTCTAAATGCTTTGATTCAGTAAATTACCATGGCCAAGTTAATACAGTCTTGGAATTATTAACCATACCGAATATAATCATGAGTTTAGGACGAAGTCAAATTGAATCTATCTTGAACGTTTGGAAAACTTCTTCAATGGCTGCAACCTGTCCTTTACTGTGTTAAAATATCTTAAAACCTGACATGACATTTAACATAACTCTTGAATATCTTCAAAACACAATTTTTGATTTATTCAGTATTGTAGTCTATGCAACTGTATTTTCTGCTTTGCTTAAATGGTTTCATCCTAATAATGAAAGGTTTGAAACATGAGATTTGGTTGTGCCTAACTTTAACCCAATTGTGCCCGAGGTTTTTTTTCTCCATAAGTAAAAGCACATCTGATCATAATTTACTTACACTTGCATAAGCCATGCAAGGAGCATATTTAATACTACTACTAAAGATTAGTAAGTTTATCTAAATGTCAACTGTCATCCTCTGACTCAACTTTTATAATAATAGATAAATTCCCCTTATTATGGAAATACAAAACATTATTATGTTACTTATATTACATATAAAATTCCACAAAAGAAAATAAGAAAAACATAAAATAGCGTTTCAAAATATTCATGGTTGTAATCAACCATTTTAATGGTAAAATTTGGATTGAAGGTAAGCAAAAAAATTGCAAGTTAACTAGGTAGTCGGTTGATTGAATGGAATAGAAAAACACGAGTTTCTTCCAAAATACAAGTTAGACTTTTCATTCTATTTCTAACAGAATTTAAACTGCAAGTAAGCACGTACTTTCAAAAGAATTTCCCAACTTGTTTAACTTCTTACTGACCTTCCTTTTGATCTAAACTAATAAATTAATTAATCTATCATTTAAGAAACCAACGTGTCTTAAGTGAAGAGATTATCTTAGTTTATACAACTAAAACACCTGGGGGAAAGGATATAAATTGTAGATGAATGATTATAAAGAGTTACAAGGTGGGATTATTTCATACTGTGAGGTCATCATGTATTAACTGAACATTCAGGTACAGATACCAAAATCTAACAGCCTCTAGCAATTTCAATATTACAAAGAAGAATAACTTGTTACTGCTGAATTCTGCTTTCACCATGTGCAAATCATGTCCTATTTCAAGATCACATAGCTTTTTTAGTAGATCCTATGCACCCGGGTTTCTGTGTGTTGCTTGTTTGTATATGGCTTCTACTATCAACCCAATTCAATTCCATCTTACCTTTTCCTTACCTCTTATTATGCTAAAAGTGGTGTAATAAAGAATGCATTGTACTTTAAATGCCTACATGGGTCATGGGTGGCTGGAGGTTGGAGTGGCGTTGGTGTGGCTGACGTAAATTAGTGGATTTTGTTTGAAAAAAATGTAGCCCTTCACTGAGAACCTCACAGGTCTAATATTACCCTTTGTTATCTACTTGTATTTTTCAATTAAACTCTCAAGTGAGACTATGCAATAACATTAACCCGGTTTGTAGGGTGAATGGGCCTATTAATTCTCAAAGAGTTGAACACACCAACACCCACGCAAACTTCCTACCTAGTAAAAGTGAAAGAGGTGCTTCTACTCACTGCTACATATGCTATATATCGCCATTGAGTTGACTACCTATTTGGGAAAGTCAAGTTATAGTTGTTCAGAGTTGAAAGTGGTATCTGATGGCGTTGAAACAGTGTCTAGAATGATGATGATAAGATGACCTACTCCCTTTTCTTTCTCTAAGCTATACCAGAAGGGTTCAGTCTACATGTTTTCCTTCCAAAAACTTTGTGTTCCCTTACTGTATTCAATATGAAATTCCTCGACCAACGAATGGTAAATCAATAGGGACGTAGCATTCTAAGGAAATGCTAAAGTAGTTTCTATTCAAGAAACAGTTCCAACATTCATCACAATCTTCCCGGAACATAGCATAATCATCATCCACCCTCACTATTAATTTAATTTTAGAAACGTTTGATCTAACAGAATCCTTCGCACACCAGGGGAGTATTAGAGGCACTTATATCTTTCAATTAATCTTAGGCATTCATGATTATATGAATATAAAGAGCTACTTGAGCCCATTACTTTTACTTTTATTGACACAAGGCTTGTATCTTAACTCCCAAGTCGCCACCCACAGTCCTGTCATGAAACCCTATATAAATGTTTAAGGGCTAATACTGAAACTAAATAGATACCTCATAACTTGGTAATGTAAACTTCTTACTTGTAAAAAATAAGTTCAAGATAATATAATATTTCCTTACCTGCAGCTTGCAAAGAGATCACTTGGCACTGATCAATGTAGCACCGGTACAGTCCAAAGCCCACGCACGAACAGTCAGAATTTACTTTGCAGGATTGACCTTCTACTTCAGCACAAGTTGGGCTTGGATTATCCATCTGTAAATAATTTACATTAAAATTCTACAGTAATTACTAGATCAAAAGTACAAAACAAAGCTTTGTGTGTCCAAGTTTAAAAAAACAGGATTAGCATTTGAGGATTTACGGTAGCTTAAGCACAAAATATTCACAAAGGAAAATTAATCCAAATAAAGCTGCAAAAATGATCACCTCTTGTTTCAATGCCTTAAAAACACTGGCAAATGTTCATCCTTTTTTCCCTTAGGATCCTGTTAAAAAAATTAACTTTGAACTTTCACCCCTCCCTCATGTGTAATTAAAAGTGTGTGCCTGTAGTAAAATTAAGCCCTGTATTAGACTGAATAATCATACTAATCATACAAATGCGTACTACAAAAGCCATTTCATTAAAAATTGATCTAAAGAGTTGAAGATGCCTTGTATCTTAAAATCGCTTCCTGTTAAACTCAACACATTTCAACGTCTATTTTATCCTAAGGAAATAAAACTCTCGAAAACAGAAGAAACTTCCTCTTTCCCTTCTTTCATTGTCTGTTGGAAGGAAAGCTATTTCGTTGTGATAGGGGTAATAAACACAATTTTGCATACAGTAGTGCAGTTACAGTAGCAAGGGGTAGAGAAGTTGTGTGAGTTTTAATGACGTACATCGGACTTAAGAAGGAAACAATGTTTTCTCATGCTCTACCTAATACTATAGTAATAGATACAATAGAAGATATGTAAATGCACAAGTTTATTCAGTCACTTTTCTCCCCTGTAGAAAACTCATAGAACTTTCACCCAAAGAGAAAGTTCAAAAGAATTAAGTAACTTGAGCAGATTTAGAGAAACTGTAAAAACAACACGACAAGTGTATTGTCCAAGCAATGCCATAGTGAACAACCATCACCACTTCTATATATACCAATGGAATATCGCATGCCATTGCAACCAAGCCGTCGTCATCAGAAAATATTTACCTCCAAGCCATTAGATTTTATGTTATCATCATCCAAGGATGTAAGACACTGTACCTTAACGTCATTTTCTCTAGATTCATTCTTTCAGCTAAAGGACAACTGACGTCCGCTCTTGGTCCACACGAGCACATTACGATATAATATCCACATGCAATAACTTTATCCGACTACACTACAAACTACTACTTCCTTTTACACCATCAACAAACTTCCATGGAGGATAAGTTGGCATAAGCTATGTCAACAGAGACCTTATTCCCTATTATCCTTCAACGAGACCTAGACCAGGCCTAGTATGGCACAATGGTGCATATTATGTTTAGGTCAGACTAACATTCACTACCTTGTATATGACTACTACCTACCGTTGTTACTATTCCCTGTACTTGGTTCCTTATCCTGTGTTTTAACACCAGTACATTCACTCGTGGAGGAAGCCAGTACAACACGTAAAATTGCAATATCAACCTAAAACTTGTTACTGTAAAACCTTTTTTCCCCAATTTTATGATCTAATTTTCCTTTACTACGACAACTGAAACAAAGTCAACCTCAAAAATATCTTTTACTGACAACTGAGCTAAATCCTGACTTTCAACTTGTAAGAAAGAAATGAATTGCACTTTGTGTATTGTAATTCTATATATATATCTATAAATTATTATTTATGTACGATTTGTGTCTGTTCTAAGTCCGTGTTACTGATAACTGCTGTATTCTTGGTTTATACATTTTTTTTACCAAGTATCGCATACTGGTAAGTATATTAAGGCTCATTTTTCCCTTTCCTCCTTTAAGTTAAGGAGCAAAGAATGAATAAAGGGTTGTAAATCTTGCTTGAATAGAAAGTCTTTTGGAAATCACCAGTTCCCAAAAATACATTTAGGTCGTTTTACTAGACTTCCACATATTAGAGATTTCTCCACTGATATTTTCTCGATGTTCCCTTCAGTAGTCGTACTTTCACTCACATACATTTTCCTTTCATCCTTTCATAGCCAAAATCTTCTCTTATCAGAATACTATTCGAAGAATGAAGACATATGGTTGTAAATGTAACGTAGTAGTCAATACTAGTGGTGCCACAGGCTTTGTACTTTCTCGCTTGTAAAAATTGCTAAAAGGAAAGCGTGTGTTTCATTCAGGTATTTTATATGAATTTATTCAGCAGATTAAGTTAATACCCGTCCACCTACGCAGCCATAAAATACTTGCCCATCAGATATTAAATGTAATGCACCCTCCCCATAATTTTATGGAGTCGTAGTATATATAATATTATGGAGTCGCTTCTATTTTTGGTGTGGGATGAGCGCAAGAAGTCCCCATTACTTCTAAAAGTGGGAATAACTCGATCTAATAATATGACTTAAAATATTATTAGATCCAGTACGTGCCTTCTTATTCTTTAGCTTGGCAAATCGCTTGACTTTTCTAACATTGCAAATGTTATTCAATTTAAACTCAATTTATATACATTGCCAAGCTGAATTGATTATACATTCAGTAAGTCAAGAAGGTTTCGTAATTTCCGTGTATGTTTCATTCTAACAGTTATAACAAATATATTAAAGTGGAACCAAAAGTCAATTGCAAAATTGAAGAATCTCCTATCTTATTTCAACCACAGTCATTTCACTTTCCCATTTTCAGAAAGATTTCAGCTTTTACTTAAATAATTTCTAATACATTTATCGAGTTTGTAGTGGGTAACTTCATCTCCCATGCAATATACATTTTATCTTCATCTCAACAAAACAGTTTGGAAAGGTGTGGGTTTTTTAGTACTTTGTGTGATTATACAGAGGACAATACTTTCTTAACATGGGTCGACGATGAGTATCATATAAAAAATGTTATTTTTACACAATACATTTTTAAAACCTTTTCTTCCCTAATTCCCAATGCAATCTTTTACTTAACCATCTTAAGCACTGAATGAAAGAAAATGTTCCATAGATTTTTTGAAACCATGAGAAAATCCAAAAAAAACTTAGATCCGTACTTTCTTTTGAGGTAACCTTTACAAAACACGATACAAATGATTTTTATGCGAAGGCGTCTGCATTTCTAGGTATTTTAAGTAAATTTAGGTATTAAAAATTTTTTTATAAGAATTGATTTTATCAAAAGCTATTAAAGCAGAACATGCAATAAAGGTTGATCCTTTTCTTGTAAGTCGATATTGGTATTGTGCCAAAGAAGCGTATAATTCCAATATGTCCAAGCATATAAAAAGAACTTGGATTTTGACATAACAATGCAATGTATCAACTGTGAGCAGTGAAAAAAAATATTTCATTTTAGGGCGAAGACGATTATGAATCAGGAGATCGTAATGGTCTGCTTATGATAATCCACATTGATTTATAAGTTTCATGGCAAAAGGTTAGGTGAAATCAGTGACCGGAATTCGCACAGAGATAATAATATGATACCAAAGGGACTTTCTAACTCATGCATTTTATTGTATATACATAAACATACATTATGCTACTCAACCTTCAACAAGAAAGACCATGGTGGAAATGTATGTTCTAGAAAAAGTGGTTTTTGACTCACCACATCAATGTGGTTGCCTGGATAGAAAAGTTTAAGTCGAGGACACAAATTCAGAATTAAAACGACAACTTAGAGTGACACGACTTAAGCATCAAGTCAACCTTACAAAACTTACAATACTCCACTATCACCTTATTACAACTGACTAGCTTCCTTTGTACTGCTTCTACTTATGGTACTTTTATAGGTACATTTTACCAGTCACATTAATCCTTTTACATAGAAAAAGAAGAAAATCAACAGGACAGACATTTTCCTTCATGTTGCTTTATTATTGAGGACTATGTAAAAAATAAGAGTGACTAACTAGAGCTAACCTCAAATTTCAATTAATGTAAATGCTTTCCCCTGTGGCAACAAGGCTCCCCTATAGCTTTCCTAATGGACATCTTCAATCCTGAACAATAAGGTCAAAGCAGTCAATATTACCAACCAGAAACCAATACTGCTCAGTCCTCCCTTTTCTTCTCCCTTTAGGAACAAATAAAAAGCTGGATTGTGTAGGCGAGGATAGGTTGTATTATCCTTAGAGAATGATCAAGAGATAAAATAGATGCTCTAGTAGTAAGCTTCTCTAACGTGGCATTGTGTTATGAAAGAGGCATTGAATACTATTTTGGCTATGACAGAACAACAGACAGGATTATTGGGCTAAGCTATGTGTGTTGCAAAACGCCTTTAACTGAAAAGTTGAAGATTTTGGTTCCCGTTGGTCAACGAGCGTCTTATCAATAATCCATTACTCAAGGCAATCTTCCAATGTCCATCCTGTCACTTTATCAATTTGTCTGAGCACTCTCTTAAGACTTTCTACTACTTTTTACTACTTTCTATACTCGACTAATAAACTTGCATATAATAGAGCTTAGTAAGTGTTTTGTAATAAGGGCTCGACTATTTACATCCTGTATGAGACATCTTTCAAGTGCAGTTTATGCTGTTTTGTCGTACAAAAAGTGTGGCTTCTATCGTCTTGGCTTAGCTTATGATAAACAGCTATGGTAAAATTGAGAAATTTATTTTTATGAAAACTAATTGGAGAGATAATTGCCAGTAAGCTGTTGTGTCAGAGGTTCTTAATGTAGAGTTCAATTTAGTTTGAATTGAATTGAATCGAATTTTAATTGCGAAAATCCATTGTAGTACGATACGAAAAACATGACAGTAAAATAAGAAATTAGTATTTAAGTTTTGATTTAGGTCTATCGGGCATTATTATGAAAAAGAAAGTATTTAAAATTTTTGAAGTTAACGTTTTAATTACTTGCATAGCATATGCAATATTCAGCTCTTTATACTACTACTTCATGTATATACTTCCTCGTTTAATTTGATTTCCATTTAATTTTCACACTCTGAAATAAATGAAGAACCATAAGGTTTTGTAATTCGTAAAGCAAATGTGCAGTTTAGTAAGGTAACCATAAAAACGGGTAATGCCATTTAAGTCAGCTATTTCGTTCAATGAGTTTAAAATATAAAAATTGGATCAAAAGCAGATAAACAAAAAGCTAATCCGGGTAGTAGAAATTAAACTTTGTATGAAAAGTAGTATTTTGTATCGTTTCCATACGAAGCAGGTAAGAACAAAAAGCAAAGTAGTTTTCCTTTTGAGATTATTTTAGTATCCAATGATGAAGCGATCATTTACTTTACTGGGATGAGAAAGCAATTGGTATGTACATGCAAAGAGTGATTTCTCTCAAGAGTGAGTTCATACGTGCAGAAGGAAACAAAGACTAAATAGTTTTCTTTGTTGTAATAGTACTGTTAATTGTATACTTACCACAATTGGAATTTCAGGAGGAGAAATGAGCCCAAGATTTTGATTCTGGTCTACAATCATCATTACGTCATTCCCGGATGGATTGATCATTCCGTATTTATTACTATCGTAAATAGAATCCTCTGACAAAGGAAGTGAGAGCCAGTTGCCATTGCTGTCAATCTCAAGCTCCTCCGGAATAAAACTTGTCCAAGGGTCATCGTTGGACTGGGGCATATCATAGACGTTGGATTTATCATCAAGTAAATCTCTCTGTGTCCAGACAACAGGGTCATCTAAAGTCACAGTGTCCATTCTTGATGGACGGGGAAGGAGATATTGACGAGGATACTGTTGTTCTTGTTGTTGCTGCTGTTTGAGCACATGGATAGGTAATGTTCTTCTCTTTGCCATTAAATTGAGAGCAGGTTTTGCTCCATAATCCAAAGCATCGTCAGCATGACCAAATCGGATTTTCTCAAAAGGAGTCATTAGTTCTTTTGGTTTATTTGCCATACGTCCATCCGAACCCTTTGGAGGTGAAAGCATGATTCTCCCAAATGTCTTTCCATTGTCATCATTATTATTCCTCATTGCGGGACCTTGCTCTCTAATCCTTTCTTCACGAAAGATATCCTTTATTTGCTGTAAGCTGGAGGCTTTTGTTGGTGTTGGTGGAGGGCTATAGTGGACGATGGGTTCTTTTAATGCATCCTCTTCATTTTTAGCCCTGCCACTTTGCTGATCAGACTTGGGTTTCCCCATAAGCTTTGCAACTTGTTCCATAGGCCGTGGCTTGCGGGCTCGCTCTCTCTCCCTTTCCGGTTTGTAAACCACTCGGCCATAAACAGGAGAGGATTTTGCATTTTTCAATCTTAATCTATTCCTTAAGCGACCCTTAAGAGGTCCGAAACTGGAGATTTGAGGTTGTGGAGGTGCCACTGGCAGGACGTCCCAGAATAAGTTTGATCCAAACCTTGGAATCTCATTAGTGAGCTCGGCTCGCGATTGACGCTTGTAATATCGCCACATAGCTCGAAGCTCTTCGCAAGAGGGTTCTCCTGGTATGGCATTACTAAGCGCCGGTATCACCTCTCGTCCTTTAAGCAGTCTTCGCTGAAGTGCTTCCTTTGTTGTCAATGAGGTATATGATGTGTGGGGTATCACCGCATTCTTATGCGATAGCAATGGTCTTGCTGATGCGAGGAATATCACTTCACAAAAAAATATTACAATGAGGTAAAGACTAGCCACTAAAATCCACTTAGGCTTTTCCATTTTAACAGTCATACTCAACCTTGTCTATTCTTTCTAATTAAGTTGTTTTTTAAACAATTATACTTAGGTTTATGTAATTAGCACAAATGCTGATTTCTATCTCTTTGTATTTCTTATTTGTAAGTCAAGGAAAGGTTAGTAGATATTTTATAAATTTTTAGAACCGGAAAGTTCTGCACGATATTGACATTATTGTTGTCAATTGAATGTTTTGTTGAATCTTTAATAATTTATTTATATTGTCAGAAGTTGTCCTCGCAAGGTTGTGTATATTTAATTTTGTTGGCTTTTTTTGTTGAGAATATTGTCGTTGTTGTTGCTTTGAACTTGCAGCTATATGGTTGTTAGATGAAAATGAAATCAAGGTGAATTCTCATTCCTGTAGTACCTGATTATTATTGTCGAGGATAATTCAAAACTTCAGAATTCATTAAGGAACCTTGCATTTCACTTGTAGACTCATTCATGGAAATTTATGAGACTTATACCATAAATTTTCTTTCTCAACGTTACGTATGCGTAATTGCCAGAGTGTTTATTATTGTCGAAGACGATTATTTTTTAAAGTTTTCAGTAGTTACATTTACATTTGAAGAAGTATTTGGTTTCATATGTCTATAGTATTAATTTTTTATCACACAGCTACAAAACAAGAGAATGTCAAAGATTAACAAGATTTTTTAGTGTCCTGATGCCCTAATAGTTATTTAATTAAATTTATATGGATACAGTTTTATAAGATATGATTTCCCAAATCCACTTTTGATTAATAAATCTGATATTTTAACACGTAGATATGCTTCTGCTTGATTACTGTTGATAATAATGATTTTGATGATGATGAGTTTTGATTTGCTTTTTAATACAGATATGATGATGATTCTTGAATATTTCTAACATTCCTGGAAAATTAAAAATCATTTTTTTGTTAGTTAACCGTCCTCTAGATTAAACAAGGATAATTTTCTTAACAAGACTAATATCATAGTCTGGGCTGCTTACAATAATAACAATACATTATGCATGAAATACACTTGTGTACCCATTGATATTGATACCACGATCTTTGTCCTTGTAAAAAACCTAACAATACTCAACGACCTATTTGTCGTAGTCAAAAATAGTAGTATTTTAACCATGGTTTTCGGTAGAGAAAGAGAAAGTGAATCTAAAAATTCATCAAGAGGAATCAAGCTCAAGTACATGAGACGCATACAAAATGCCATCAATTCTTTTGTATAAAAAAGCACCCTTTGTTACTAAACTCCGAGTCGGTCATCCACCCACAATAATACCATTTGTTCACCGTCACTCTACAACCCTTAGGCAGTGTGAGTCGAGAATAAGATAACAATTCATTCCTTCCTACATCCTATCTACTTTCTCTTTTATCCCCAAGCCTCTCTTCTCTTAATGCCCCTTAGTTATAAAACCCTAGTCTGGTCAGATATTTCTAAACCATTTTAAGGATCCGATTTTGAGAACTGAGACTAGAAATTATTTCAGTTATCTTTCTAATTTTATGTAATGTTAAAGTAGTGACCTAGTAATAGGGAAACGGAAGGTTATAACATTTCAAATAGTTTCAAACCAAAAATGCCCAAGTATTTCTTCATAAAGCTTTATGTCATAGTCTACTAAGCATTACACGACAGCATTGTCATCGCCATACTTTTACCTTCTGAAAGGCCACCCGGTCTAGTGGAAACAGGAAGGGACGTGCTATGGATTTGAAATTATGAATGATTTCAAGAAGGCCAACCAGTACCTATAAAGTTTCAACTCGCACGTTCCCCATCCATTTTTCATTATATTTATCTCTTACACTACACTACTACTTTATTAGAAGGCTTTAGAGGCTTCTATTTAGTAATGTTAGGTCCATAGGTGATTCAAGAGTAACTCAAGATGAGAAGAGAAAGGAATAACACAAAATGAAAATGTTTTCTCATTCATGCAAAAAAAGTTTTACATAAATAGGAACTCAAGGCGGCTTAAATTGCTAAATGTAGTCTTTTATACTCTAGTCTGGCTTTACTTGTAAGAGCATTTGAGTGTGTATAAGTGTTTTTATAGCATTATAACCTTCGTACTATTACATAATTCTCAACCCAATAAACCCATACTACTCCTAGCCAGTTGGTCTACTCGGTTACTTTTTAATTGTCCTTTTTTCCTTTCCTCCCCTATATAGCGTATAGTAGATGCTGATGAGAATATAATGATCATGATTATGATGATGGGATGTCTAACTGAGAAAAGGCTTTTCCATGTACTGTATAATTTTTTATGCGCTAAGAAAAATAGAATACTTTCCGCTTTTAGCAGATTTCTTTTTTAAGCAACACGTGCCGTCAAAATCAATATGCAGCTCATTTCATTTCATTCCGTTTACGTGTTTTCTATCGGGATGGTTAGTTACTTGGTATTTTTTCCTACTCTCCAAATTCTTTCTAAATCTCGATCTCAGCCAGCCTAAGTACATCTTTTAGTGTTACAATCTTGTAAGAATGATTAAAATGCATTGCATGATAAAAAAATCCATTTGTATTATATCCTTAGTTTATAAGAATGGAGTAAAGCGACCAAAGTAAAGAAATATGAAAGGATTAAATAGTTAAATCTGGCAGAGCAGCGCGACTTGCAATCGTCTTTTAAGCCTTGGGAAGTAGAAGAACTTGCAGGATTTCATATTGTGGTATGTCAAGTAAGAGGTAGTTCTTATTGAATATGGTACAAGGTTTAACTTTCCACTGGCTGAGGTTGGAACCACTGCACTACTTTGCACAAATATTAGGTAAAAATGTTTCATGTAAAGTTAAAAAGACATAAATCCCTTTAGCCTTCTTAGGAAATTCTTAGAATGGACTTAATGCTTAATACTAGATGTAATAGGAAATTCTTGTTATAAAGTCTGGTGGTCTGATCACATCGTGACTCTGTGTTATTCTATCATTTCTACGTCAAATGAGATTCCCTTCCTTTGATGTGGTAAAAAGAGACAGTGACACTGGCTTAGTTGTGATTTACATGGGATAAAATATATGTCACTCTCACTGATAAGTCAGAATTAGAAAAAGTGCATTAGATTTAGAAGAGAAAATATTAAATCAATTGTCTTGACATTTTATTCATACCGTTAAATTTTCTTAGAAACACCCTACGTTTAATGGAACAGTTTTGAAGAATTCTTTTTAAATTCAGCTTAAAAGTCACAATGGGCTTAAGTACAAATGTTTAAAGAAAACTCTATTCGTAAGCCAACTTATATAGTAAAACTGCCTACTTAATGCTATTTTTAAACTAAATGAAAGAATTACAAGCAACTTTACTCAATATAACTAATCCTTTGACTGATGTGATTCTTAAAATTGTCCATAGTGGGTGTGTAAGAGAATACATTGAAAGCCAAACACAAATGTCACATCTTGGACTCTCAAGTCAATCTTTTTAATTATGTGATTGATTGAACGTCATGGATCTTTAGAAATGAAAATCCTCTGAAGACCTTAGAAAAGACAAAACTAAACAATAACAATTTAGCTGCAATAAAGCCGTTATGAGTTATGTATTTATGACATTATGAAACAAAAATACATAAAAATGTTTTTTTTTTCACTTTCCAAATGTCAAGCAAATAAATAACATTTCATAAATTAATTTAACATCCAATACATAGAGACTAATCTCAAAGTATTATTTTGTCATGTCTAAGTGAAGACATGCAAAAATTTTGGATCTTTTCACATTTACAAAGTATATTAGGCTGATACTCCTACTAAAGATTGTATATGTATATTTACCCACGTCAATTGGATTCTCCAAGTTAAGCCAAGCAAGAATTTTTTGGAGCTTTCTTATTCAAAAGAAAGGAAGAAAGAAGGTATTATTATTATGATTCGTATGAGGTTCTGCAACATCGCTTTCAAAATCCTAGTCGCCTGGAGAAAGTAATTCCAAGGAGAATTTCTCATTCCTTGACAATATGAAAAAATTTCCTATGAAATAAATTTCCCCTTCCTGCATGACTATACAGCGTGCGACCAAACTACTATTTTTTTAAGATTTTTTGTTGTCTCTACTGTAACTGTAAAGTAGTACACGCAGTGTGACCATGCATCATTGTACTATTTCAGTATTACACACGTACAGATAGAAAGAGCCCAACATGTATTTGAATAAGAAAGAAGCAAGTTTATCTAAAAGAAAAATCGCTTCTCTTATGTAATTTCTTTCTTTGGTAATGTAGCACATAGGGTACTCACAACCAGAAATGTTTCTTTTCAAAAAGAAATTCTTTATTATAATGCCTAATACTTGGATAGAACATGAGTATGGAACAAAGAGTTTTAAATATCCAATCTGATTCGACAAAAAGTATACTTTTCTCTTGTTTATGTCTTAGAGTCTTTCATGCCAGATGGTTTTAAGTATGCGGGATTAGTTTTAATCAGTTGTCCCCTATCATTTCATTAAAAGACATGCCGTTAAGTACCCTTCTTTAAGTATTGTACAACTAGGGTAGGGAAACCCACATCTTGGTAGTTCACTTTTCCTCTCAAACGTACGTTTTATTTGAGTAATGTCTACAAAGTTAGCAAGTAATCGTCTAATACTGAAAGTGAGCCATGTATTATATTGTATTCATTGATACATACCATAGACGTCATGTCAAACCTCTTTTAGTAGGATTGTGAACCCGAACTGGTTATTCTCGTGTTATTTGCTACACAACTAAGATTTTGCATTTTAAAGGAACATTGAATGTGAAAAGTAGTGAAAGCTAAGGATGGAGGATTACTTGGGAAGTTGAAACGACGGAGGCAGTGAGGGCGTGTTACTCAATGTGAGACATTAAGTGTTTCTTGTTGTTGCTCAACATAAAAGGCTTTACTTGTATTTTCTCATGTAAAAGTTACTGCATTACTCTCAATCTCCTGTGTGGGTCAAATCTATACAACTCCCTTCCTACGTATAATGTAATTCCCAAAAAGTAACTCATTCCTGAAAAGTAAACTTACATCAGGGGGAAATGAATCACCCTGTCGTATCGGATGGGAATCGTAGCAGCAGATAATAATATTTTAATCCCCATGTTTTTGTTCGAGGACATGAAGTGACAAGCACAGAAAATGCGTGATACGAACAAAATAGTTCTAGGAAACTAATACCGTGTGTGTTTGAGAGAGAGAAAGTGTGAATTATTTGTTAGCTTATTGTTACATTTTTATGACATTATTGACAGGGAAAAGGGAAAGTTAGGTGTTTCGGACAGTTAAGTGAAAGTTTGTAGTTTTTACAACATCTACGGAGTAAATTGAGTAAACAAGAACAACATAGTAGCTGAATGTCTTTGGGGCAGTGAATAACAATTATGATGGGTTGAACAGTTTCAAAATATCTATGCATTGGGGAATATCGCTTGGCTATTTTTATAAAACTACTCACCTCGCCTGGATGTGAACGTTTTTCCAGGGGGTTTCAAAACTCAGAATCATTGTGTTATTACACCATACGAAATAAACGTATAAATTGAAACGTTTCAACCTAAAACGGCCCTAATATTCACAGCAAAAGCAAAAAAAATCAACTTTGACTGGCAGAGGAAACCAATCCAAAGGTCTAAACTAATATAGATAATATAGATAAGCTTTATTTATGAATATTGTGAAACAAGACTTGTCTTTTATGCTAATTTTGGAATGAAATTAAACCATTTCCAAATATATGAACCCCTTGAACTGTGCCGAGATTGAGAGAATTTGAAAAATATACGGTATAAAAAAGGCAGAGAAGGTGCAAGTATGTTCCGGTTGCCGGTTAGAGTGAATGAAAGAATATAATAACTTGAGTTGTTTCACGGATTGCCACGTCGGGTAAAGCTCTCTTATTGTCATGTAGTGTCAGATTTGATTAAGAGATTAATTTATAGATCTATTATCTACTCTCTTGGGATTAAGTATAAAGCAATGAAAAGAAAAGAAATACACTTCCGTCTAGATTGGAGTTGTTGTTGTTGTCATCGTCTTTCAACTCTTGTTAGTCTAAGCTCCTTTGGATCACAACCAAAGAAGGAGCTGAGTTTAACTCAGTCTGTGGTATTGAGTAATGGAAAAAGTCAACTGTGCGTGATCCGATAAGTACAAATGGAAAGAGTTTCCTTTTTTATATTTCTATAAATAAACTCTGAGGGTTAACTAAACAGCAATTATAATAGCCTAAGGTATTTATTACAAATCGGTTCAAAAACTACAGGCAGATCGAATGGGGTATGTTGAGACTATGAAATTATAAATTTTCATTAACTAAAAATTAAAATAATTCAAATTTTGATTGGCAAACTCTATTGTATTGAGTTCTTGGTAGCTTATTAATTGCCTACAGGATGAACTCACCTTGGTTGAGTTCCACAGTGATTTCGTAAATTACATTAATACCAATTAATAGGATTCTGAAAACTCTGAACTAGACGGATAATTATTGTTGTGCATCTAAATGTCCTAGACATACATTATTTTGCTAAAATCTGTTTTCCATACCTTCAAACTCAACCCCTTGAGCCAAATAGAGCAATTTCTGCATTTGATAAGCTTAATTGATTTCAATAGCAAATACTCATCTTCCCCAATAGTATGATGGAAACTTTTGTAAGGTTTACTACATAGAGGTGAAAATGATAAAAGAAAACACTTTTGGATCAGAAAGCTTTTACATATTCTTCTCATGCATCACACTTCTCTCAAATTAGTATCTGTTGTAAATACTTACACTTGACAATATTACACAGCAGCACGTGCCTACTGCCTACATTTGTAACATAATGACACAAATAAAAGGAAATGATATCACCTGCCTGACAGTTGACAGTGTATGGGCTCATCAAGTATGAAACTAAATAAATTGGATTGGACTGAGCTTACAATGTTCTATTATTGTCCAGATATCTATAGATAGATGAGTTCTATCTCGCTTAAGATTTTTTCCCCTTTCCTTCCTTTCACAAATCCCTAGAAATAGCAATTCCCTCAACGCTATACCTACAACAGCCATGAAAGTGCTTCCTTAACCGTGATGATATTGAGGAAATGACGACAGCATCCAGTAAAGAATTTCATTCAGGCTTAGTTAGTGTACAAACTAATTTTTGTTGTGATTACATTGTCAAAATGTTTATAAATATCAAAAGTATCAACACACACTTCCCATCCCTTTCTATTTAACATTTGCGTATCAATCAACTTCAACAAAGTAATCAAAAAGACTTATCCCCATTTTGTTTATCTTGAATGACATAGTGTCCCAACACAATAACTTTTACCAGTACAATGGCAACCTATCAAGTGTACAGATTAATTTTGCTTTGTGTGGGAGGACACAGTTGGTAGGAAAAAGCTAAACGGAAATAACCACGCAAACATTAACCAAAGATGCAGGCAGTTTACCATAATCCTTATTTATAAGCCCCCTCCCCCTTTTAATTTATGTTAAATAACTCTCCATTCACACCAAAACACATATGAAACAAGGACGGAATCACTCCCATCATACTTTTTCCAACTATATTGTCCTAAAAGGTTTACAAATTAAATTCTCCCCTATATTCTTAATTAAAGCTAGGGTTTAAATTTCTATATGTTTATTTGCTATTGTTTAAATCCTCTTTGTAATTATAATCCAAGAGAAAGGGAGTGAAGGAAAGTCCCATGCGAGTAACATTGACGTAGTACAAAGGATCATGTGACCATTACGTGAAAGTCACTCTCATCCACCTCCTCTATACTCTAAAAGTATATTTATAAAATAAGAGTGTAACCAAAATAAATGATGAAAATATAATGAAGATGGACATGAAAGATGTAGATTAGTAGTTTATAAACAAGCTAAATTTAAATCGTAACAATATTTCATCTCATAACAATATAATTAGGTTTCTCATATTTATACTTAAGTTGACAGGGATATGACCCCATAATAATATATCATTAAATACACTTGTAACAAAATAGCATGCATGATATTCATATATTATAATATGGTTTATAGGGTTTCAACAGCATTTTCATACTCAACATCCAATACTAATAACATGGTATAATTTAATGATATGAAACCCAAGAAGGAAATATGAGCAAGGTTAGAAAGATGATAATGCTAGTGTAGGAAATAAAGTACAGCACGCATTTCTAGTGTAAATTCAAGGAAACAAAATATTACCTTAGAAAATGTATTTCTCATTGATCTCATAAATAATGTGGGTAGTGAAGCTTGTATAATTAATAAAATGTGGTTTGATACCCATTCATAAAGTGCCATTTAACTCTTCCTTTCTATATGGATGTGACCAAGGGGTTAGATTGTCTTTTCAGGAAATATAATATAAAAGTAATATTACAACTCCCTGAATGATTGCCTTTGAAAGGGGTAGTAAAAGTAAAGGAACACAATTTATTTCTTTAAACCAGAGTGTGATTTATTACATTGTTCTCGGGATGAAATGATAAAAGAAGGAACGTAATTTTCTAATATCGCATGTGTGAGTTGTAAACTGTGTTTATTCATAGGATTAATGGTAACAAAGCCCTATATTTAATTATGGCCTTTCTTTCCTGGTACGCACATCACAGGCACACAAATATTTCTAAAGGTCAGAGAAATTAATTGTTTCTGGGTCAACTTGTGTACATTTATATTTTGTAGTAATAAAGAGTGGACTTTGGGCCAGTGGGCCAAATAATTGCTTTTTAAATCAATTCCAGTAAATCTAAATTGGAATTGGGGCTTCTTTCTCCTCCAGTGTTTTCTTTTGCTATTATTTTCATGCGAAAAATAAAGCTTTTCTTAGTTGAGTAGGATTATAGAAATATTGAAAATTTAGAGCTATACGTAGTTCTACTGTTTTTATGAAGAACTGAAACACGTTCAAGGTCAGTTTCAAAATTAAGAATGTAAAAATTATTTATTTCAAGGAATAAAGATCTTCAGTTAAAGCATTCTATATCTTTGATTATAAATTTGGTTTAATGACTGGAAGAAGAGTTGCAGTCAAGATTGGGTTTATATCCATGCAATTATCTTAAATTTGTCCATGTTGTAAGGTCATTAGTTATTCTTAAGGCTTCTTTCATTTTATTTGTGAATGTTTTGTTTTATTTAACTGTCTGTGCTGAACTAAATTCAATTGAATGAGAAAGATTGTGAAAAATATGTTTAGCTAAGGAATCATGTTTAGTATTTTGAACATTTTAGCTAATGTTATTACTATATAATTGATTATCGTATATGAATCGCGATTCTTGGGTACTTAATGTTTTAACAAGAACTTCTGGATCGGTAGTCCATCTGACTAGCTATTTTATTGTCTGGTCCTCAGAATTTCTGATGAGTTCATTTACTTCACAAGAGTCTTCTATTAGTAACAAACTCAATTTTGAGGCTTGATGATTCGTACTCCTCAATTATAATTTATCTAAAGTGATCTTTAGTTGTAAAACCAACTAAATGTTTCTCTTGTCATATCGCTGTTTCAGCATTATATGATTTAATAAATGCTTATTCAAAAGGGAACCATGACACAAAAAGGGAGACTAATTGATATATAGTCTCACTTGTACAGTCCATTTGCAAGTAAACCATGTAAATTTATGTACCTATGAATGACTGACATTTAACTAACTCGCAGCATCTGTATTGGACGGTTTTTAATTTAGGAAAGAGCCCCTTTGACCCTTTTAGGTGAAACCGACAATTTTATCCCTCGGGAGCTTTGTACATATGTGCAAACCTTTTTAATTCAAGGGTTACCTGGTACGATCTGGGCAATAGTTTCAAAAAATTGTCTTCGTCATGAAAAGTTTAAGCACTCAATAAATAATTAAATTAAATACCCCTCTTTCATAATTCCTATTCCCTGAAAAAAGTAGTTAGTCTTTAGCGTTTCCTAAATACTCAATGCAGGATAGGAAGCTATTCATTTGCACTTCATTCATTTTTTTCAATACATGACATACATGATAAGTTTCCACCCACTCATGTAAAAAGTAAGTAACTAAAGGTGCAAATACTACTCAGATCAAAAGACTCTTTCGATAGTAATCCAAAAAGTTAAGAATACGTTTCAATCTCAAAACCCAAAGAATGGATTTTTTTTCTCAAATCAAAAGCTCAAAAACGGGGATTATTCTAATAGTATTTGTACTAGTGGTTCAAATACTTTGTTACTAACAGACTCTCCTGTATCATACTCAACTTTAAAATCCCAAGCTACCAAAATTCTAGAGTTTAGAGTATTCCAGTAAGTAATTTCTTTTAAGCCTATCAACAGTAATATTACCTACTGAAACAAGAAAGAAATAAGCCTGTTGGCCTAAATGAAACTTATCAGTTCTAAAATAGAGACCTTGATACTCCAGTATTGTAAAATGATCTTCTTTGAACCACTTTTACCAAGAAGTGAGCAAAACTCTTTTCAAGCCTTTTCCTTTTCCAAAGTTCTTCCAAGATCCTCCTACACTCAAAGGTAAAAAAGGCTTAGACAGAAAGTATAACTAAGAAAACTACCCCATATTAATCTGATGGAAGAGTTTAGTCTCACATTGTTACCAGTTTATTCCCCTACGCACATAAACGATTCCAAGTCTGAAGAGAAGTTCAGGTTACGTTGTGAGAGCCTTTATCAGATAGGAGAAAGGATTGAGAGAGAGAGTAAAAAGAAATAAGTTTTAAAAGGTAAAGGCTTACAGAAAGAAAAGGAAAGATAGTCTGCAATCTTCTTTATAGTTTGTACTACCTATTTAATGAAAAAGAGACCTGTATTGTCCTTAATTGCCCCCAGTCTTGTGGGTACTACTGCAACCAACTGCCCTAACCTTGTCTAAAAATGGAGTGACCAACGCGATACAATCTGTACTTGAAAGGAAATAACAAGAATGATCTTAAAGTTTGACTTTAATGAAAAAGTTGAGTTGTAACAAAATGTAAATACATAAAAGTAGTTAAAACAAAGCTTCAATTCGTATAGTGTCTTATTTCATTTGGAAGTTGAACTAAAAAATGATAATGATCGTTTGTTTTTAGCCAAAAGATACTCCCAATTCCTACCACTTGGTAACTCATAAAATTACCATTTGAGAAACATAACCCCAGTACTAGCACTAGTGATTCAATAGTAAAAATTGGTTTATAGAATATTTTTATAGTGTAGGAGATTATGATAAGGAATACTGACATGAAAATTAATAAAGTTTCTAAGACACTTACTAAACATAGGGACATGATTTGTCATTTCTCACTCAAAAATGTAAACCAATGCTGGTTAAATTTAACTTTGTATCTGTTTTCACCCTGAGGAAAGAAGAAGTGACTCACTTTAGAAAGCTTGCTTTTAACTTCAAACCAAAGACAACCATGTCACTAGTGAATTATGACACTCACTTGTAACTTAATGATTTCAAAGGGCAAAAACCTTAATTTATTTTATTGTAGAACAAGAATGTTATTTCGTAATTATTTTGACATTTAGAGAATGAATTTCCTCACTAAAAAATTTTAGGAATGAACAGGGAACGAATGTATCATCATATTACCAATGAGATGAGGCTTAGACTCGTAATATCAGATTGACCTTAAACCTTTGAAATATAAACAGAAGCATGAACTGGGATGTGAACCCAATAACGCCTAATAACTCAAAAGTTTATTGTTTTTAAATTTAAATTACGTATTTTAATCATGCCACGTGTCTAATTGAAGATAAATAAATAAATTATAATATGCAAACAAATTTATTTTTGATTATAATTTTGCATAAGACAACTTGCAATGGTCCTTTAGAACTTACCGTTTTTAATTATAGGATCTCATTGTACAGTTATCAAGTGGTGCTTTAGAAAGGCTTCTAGATTTTGGGGTGTTCCCAAAAATTTAAAATACAAAGGCTTCAAAGGCTCAATCCCAGAATCCATGGAAATCCTGTTCGGATTATATTATTATAATAACACTAATCAAAGAGCAGTGTTAATTATTGAAGCCAAAAATTCCAACATATTTGTAAGCAGAACTTTCTGGTTTCTGAAATTATGTCAGACGAATGTTGGTTTAAATTGCTAAAAGTTTATCTTGTGGATTTGAAAAGTAGGGGCTTTTACTTTACGTCATGAATGAATCAACTCAACAAAGAATAAAACCTGGATGTAGATTCGATTTTGATGAACGTTTTGGGGATCTAAATATTATGTAAACGAGGAAATTTTATACTGACCTTCCCTCAATTATACTTTGAGCTATTATACGTGGGTGGTTGAGCAGTTAATGAGAGTTGATTCTACAACAATTCTAAACAAAATGGAAAAATATGCTTAAGGGCGAGATGGGAATCCAATTTATGAATCAAGGTATCTTTAGACTACCAGCTTGTCTTTACCCTAGGTTTAATAGTATATTTTACATGAAGGGTTATCAGATAGCTTGATTAGTGATAGCTATTAAGTTTGAACCATTAGTGATCTGATAGGATTTAAAAACACTAAACTACAAGAGGTTACAAGGTTAAAAGGGGAAATAATGGTATTAAGTTCTCAACTGGATGGAAACACAATTCCGAATGCGAAATGGCTATAAAAAGGAAGGTTTCTTTGTAACTTAGTACGCCTTGCTGCAATGATACAGCTAAATTTATGGTATTTTCAAAAATACGCATTTATTACCAAATCACTGAATTAAAGAATGGTAACTAGTAAGTGATAGTAAAAAACAAGTAATAGTTTTCTTTCAGTTGAGAAAGAATTAGCTAATTGAATAGAAACCAGATCAAGGGTACAATGTAAACTAAATAATTCAGGCAATTCACCTTGTTCCCGTGTTTCGATGGATCCAAGTCTAAATTGAGACGAGAAATGAAATAAATTTCAAGGTGAAAGCAGGAAGATGTTAAACGGCTAAACATTAACTCAGCCAGAGATAGAGTAACTGTAAATAATAAATTTGTTTCCATTTGTTCTACTCCTTAGGGAGAAGACTCAAAGCTGAGAATAGGATCTATGCTCATCTAAAATTAAATTAACCTGTTGACTTTGGTTTCTGAATTTCTGGCTATGAAGATAATTAAATAAACAAGGGGGGAGAAACAAGGGCAACACGCAGCAGATACCTTATTCAAATATAATGAAGTGAACCTTAAAAAACACTCTACGTGGGTGAGACAATCAGTGTTGATTTCTTACTTCATTACTTAAATTTCTTATTCAAATGAAAATTGTCCTTGAAGTAGCTTCTGAATCTCCTTACAAATCGTAGAGGCTTTTGAAAGAAGATGGAATATAAATTAATTCAAGATAAATGTTAAATTTCATGTGAAAGTCAATGGATTTGAATGAATTTAATACACAGATAAGTAAGTTTATCTAAGGAACTTGTTGATATCTCTATGGCTTTACTTTATAGAGTTAGGTAGAAAAGCCAAGGGATATTTTATGGTGGACCAACATTTACAAAAGTCTAAATCCACCAAAAAGGTCATTTACAAACTGCCAGCTTGTGCTATAAACCTAGAAATAGAAATATACTTGTGCTGCTTGTTATCTCATCTAATAAAATATTAGGAGAATTTCAGGAGGATTTTATATACAGTCGATAAAAGTACTTTCTTCTTCTTCTTCCGTCAAAGAATAATGGGAAACTCTGCCAATGATGATATTTCTACTCTTATCATTATCAATGAGATTGGGTGGATATGCTGTATACTAAGCTACATACAAAGTTCGTTTAGTCAATTGCTCTCCTTAACCATGTTTGAAGCTTCCATTCATCCTTTTCACCCATATCTACTAGAAGGTACAAAATACTCCGGTTTTTTCAAGGGTTACTTTCGTTACATTGGATGGGGAAAGTCAAATTAGATTAGGATTCATATCTCGGTGATCTTTTTAGTGGGATGCTCGCAGATATGTAGTGTGTGTGCGTAGATAATAAAGTTCATAGATTAGCATAATAATCTTATTTATACTTGTCATTCCTCAAATTATTATAATGCATTATTTCCTGTTAAAAGAATGAGAAGGTTTAAAAAGCAAAGAATTAAAGAAATCAAGACAATCTTACATTTCCCCAGTTGTTGTTTTTCTAGCAAGTGTAGCTACTCTGATGGTGGTTGAGGATGACGACGGGGTAAGATGAGACTTTGTGAGGAACAGGGACAAAAGGGACAAGATTTTATTAGTTGCTACTTGCTTTTTGTTCTTTGGCTTTGGCCTGATGAATGAATGGTATTTATTCTTCCGTGCAGAACAAGTCAAGCCTTAGAAGTAAATCCTTGAGTTGACCAGATTGACTTTTTGTTAATATTGGCCACGGAATTTTATGAAGCAGGAGTAGTAGTATTGGGTGTAGTAATAGTTGGAGGTTGAGACGAGTAGCAGGTGCTGTTTTTTGTCTATTTGACTACTCGGACTTAATCTTGATCCTGTCTACTTCACTCAGTCGAGTAAAAG
This sequence comes from Isotoma decorata, assembly GCA_034698605.1. NCBI lineage: Eukaryota > Metazoa > Arthropoda > Collembola > Entomobryomorpha > Isotomidae > Isotoma > Isotoma decorata. Next base: position 28,273 of record JAQGBU010000047.1, read on the forward strand.
TGCTTTCTCTTCTGTGATTGCTTACAAGGAGAAAGAGAAACTTTGTTCAAGTTGGGAGTTTTTCTTTTGTTATTTCAGTATGAGTTTTCTGCAATGTTTTTAAGAAGCCTGTTTATATACGAGAAACAAGAATGAAATACATAGATTTTATTATCAAGAAGCAATAATGAAGTTGTCTTCCACGAAATTGAACAATCAGTTTATCTTTAGTTGTACCAAAGTGCAATAGAGCAACTAGGTAAAGGAATCTAAAAATCTGTGTAACAAGTTCATTACTTTTTTATCTGATGATTATTATTGTCGTATGTGGTTTTATTTTATCAGATAAAAATTTGCACTTTTTGAAGTTTTTAAATTTTGTTTTTTTGTTTAATTTAGAATTGAAATACTTGCAAGGGTTTTCTTCTAGCTTTTGTTAGTGATACGTGTGTGTATTTATGATAAAGAGAGTATTGTTGGTTTAAGAAGAGGAAGTTGAAATTGTTAGTCTCCTACCGAGTTTGTTAACTTAACTGAGCTGAATTCGTTTGTGGTCCAGCCTTTTATATTGTCTTGGGTAGTTTGGCTATGTCCCTTTACTTACTGGGAAGGTTTGCGTTTGGTCAGATGAAAGGATTCCAGGGGGCAATAAGAACGTATCAAATCAATGTATAAGAACTAACTTAACTGGGTAAAGGTTTCCTTCAATTTTATCCCTTTCTCCTACCCCCTCTCTACAGAAAGTAACTAATAATGTTTTTTAGAATGGGCTATGGATTGAATCTTTACTGAATTTACTTCCTTAAGCTTTTGGCATGTAACGAGTTTGTGCTTTGTGTATGATTTTTTGCATGCAAAGTGTACAGGGGTATTATGACTCTTACTATACTTATCTCCGGGGAAAGGGACCTTATTCTCTTGTTTGATATGTTTTTAAAAAAATGTTAATGTGAGTTTGTGAGCTTGGTAACTGTTTTAAAATGTGTATTAAATAATTTGAAAAAATTAATTGCCAACTTACATATGGAGGGATTAAGTAATTAAAATGAAAATGAAACTGTCTGAGACGGGACGAAGGAAAGGAAAGGGGGAAATTGTGCGGTGCTTAGGATGATACGGTGTTTAACTGGTGGTAGCAACTTTGGTGGTGTTTGCTGGTGGTAGTTGCAGTAGTATTAAAAGTTGGATTGGGTAAATGGGTGAAAGCAGACTGTGTGTCGTGGTGGTTGGTTTGTACGTGTGAGAGAAGTGAGAGTTGGAAAGCAAGTGAGGATTTGAACGAAGGACCAGAGAAGGGAGATAAAGAAGAATTTGGAGGAGAAAGGATTGGCTGCCACTGCCACCCACGCAATATAGAGTCTCTCATAGGTGGTGGTGGCACTGGTTCTTCTATCATGTTATACTAGATACAACATTACATTATACACATAGTAGCATTGGCACAAGAGGCAAAGAAAGAGAGCAAGAGAAAGAGGTATTTATTTCCTCCTTTATGAACGAGGCTATAGTAAGTATCCTGCATGGAGAAACTACTGCCTTCAGTAACCATTTCTAATAATAATATGTAGAAAGGCCTATCGTATTCTGTGTAGAGATCGATCGTGCCCCTGTGGCTTAAGTTTTTCCCACCCCTCCTAAAGACCGACCCGCGACCTCCCTCCCTGCTCCCTTTTCCATTACTATTACTAAGGCCTACCTAGAAGTACCTAGACCTTATTGAGCGCTGAAAGTTTCAATGAATTCCATTGCATCATTTGTACTCTTGTCCCTTCATCATATCAGCGTCCTTTCGTCATCATAAGAGTCAAAGACACAATCCCATCCTTAGGAATAACAATGACCTCAGCTAGTCACTCACAATAAGTGTCACTAACACTGGTTGGTTTAACCTATTAAAGTCAATAAGACAGGAGTTTACTCATAAACAAATCACAATGGATTATTGAAAGCATAAACAGAAGCAAAGAAACTTTTTACAAGTAGGGCAAACAAAGAAATCATTTGAAAAAACAAATTCCTTATTATTATGGCTTTAGACTAACATCAACTTCAAATCCTTTTGTCACTCAGCAGGAAAATAAATATTATTCAATCTGTTTTAAAAGTTTGTGCACTATAAATTCCTTAGCTTTTAAGATTTTTATCAGAAATATTTTGTTGTATTTCCAGTTCAGTTGGTTTTTCACCCTTGCTCAAGGTTTAAAGATTGTGTATGTATTGAATTGAAATAATGGCATTTTGATTACCTTGACCTTTCGAACTCAAACACCTCAAATATTTCTTATGAAAATCATACATCATGAGTTGTTTAGAAGGCCCGCACCTTTTCATCCGTTCTAACAGGTTCTTAAGTCGTGTGAGTTACAATAACGAAAATAGGTCTTCAAAAGGATACCTTATTCTCGGTGGCACATTTTTATGATCATTGTAATGATAGAGATGTAATATTAAATATTTCTTAGAAATTACCCTATGAAACGATTTAAGTACCCGGCAACCAAAAAGTGTATCATTTTCATTAAAGACATGCTTTTATTTTTATTGTGCATCAGACCCACAATTTTCTATGTATACAGTTTCAATGTGTTCATTTAAAGTTACAATAATACAAAGAAATAAAAAAAAATTGTATGAGACAGAAAGAAAAGTATTTGATTCGTTTATTTTTCCTGTTGTCCCAGTCCTTTTCTATTATTTTTGTATACGCCATGGTCATATCCATGGTTTATTAGGTTCACTACACCCCCTTAGGATTGCATAGCATGGGGGTGTGCTTAATAACCATCTAAAGAAATCCTATTATTATTTTTATTACATAAGAATTTTATAAGATCAAATGCATGGAATTCTTAAAGATGAGTGAGTTCAAGATAAGCTAGACGTCTTCTGTCTGCCTTTACCAACAACATATTTGGATTGGAATCTCCATCGGTTTTCTGTATGATTTTGTCGGTTTCATTCATCCATTCAAATCGAATGAGAAACTAAACTATTTAGTTACTCGGAACTCCGAATCCTTGGTATTATCCTTAAAGCTTATGTTCTCGTAGACTTAGCTATTGATGAAATCTGTGTACTCTTAGTCAGCGAAAAGTCACTGTCGGTCGCCGTCCACGGTTCACCAACGACCGTCTCTACTCAATTGAAGTCAACTTTTTGGAATCTTATATTCTCACATCTCCCTCGAAACCGCGTAGCCGTAGAAGCAGTTACTGAACCCTACAATAATAATATAGTAAAATACCACCCAATACTTCCATATAAACAATGTGAAACAAGATGGAAAGTTTAGTTGAATTTGACCAAGCTTCCAGAGAGTAGTTTTGGAGTAGTTGGATCTGTTTTCTACCCACTGAGTTGGTACAATACATTTCTATCATCTGCTAACCATCCGGGTTAAATTCATCCAAGTGTAATGATTTAAGGATTTAGGACTCAATTATGTAGTAAACCTCTTTGGTTCCGTGATGGTTAGATAGGGTATATGATATCAGTCCAAAAGAATATTTGTAAGTAGGCACTAGCACGGAAATAAAGCATGTACCAGTATCTTTTGCTAATAATAATAATAATACTTCACAAGAATAGGTTAAGTGGGTGTTTCTTAGAATTAAAATTACCAATTATAATTCCCAACTAGAGAGATTATGAAGATTTATTAATTGGATGGGATAATCGTTTTATTGGAAATGGTGATGGAGTTCGAATAATTGGAAGTACGATTGATAAAATTTCTTATACTAAACTGGGATAGAGCTCTAATGGGATTTTCTGCTAAAAGAGAGAAAGCTTTTAAGACAAGAATTAAATTAGGGGAGATGAAACTCTGAATCAACCATAGGGAGTTCATTATTTCTTGAGAAACCATGAGTCTCAACTCGATTGTAGTTTTTTGTCCTCTTTCTCAGAAAATAAACAGAAAATAAGAATAAAATATGCCTTTTTACAACGAATTCCTAACCGCAGTCATAATTGGTACATTTATTCAATGGCTAATTCATTCATAATGATCAACGATCCAGTTTCAAAGTGCAATGATTTTTCCAGCTCTAACTAATAAGCTCTCTTAGTCAACCTATTATATACAAAAATGTGGACTGTTGGAACCCAATCTTTAAGAAGACAAAACAACTTTACCTTTAATTTAATTGGTTTCAGATAATCAAAACTTGTTTTTAGTAAAGCTATATAAGCATCAATTTGTTTATTTTATGGAACTTGGAAGCCAATAATTACTTTGCTGAATGTCAAGCCTTCAGTGCACTTCAATTTAATTGCTTATTGCTAAATTGCTTCTTTAATGTACATAAAATCAAATTATTGCACTTATTGGAAAACTCATTGGGTTTCTTTTAAAAATTGAGCTCGACAATTAGTAATCTTATAATCGTTTAAGAATGCCCATCACAAATTATGGTTACAATGAATAATAGTATTGTTATTAGGTTTTGTCCTTTCGTGCAAACTTTTATTTCTCTTTAGATTTAAATAATAGTTCAAAAACAGTTAGAGACTGAAATCTATCTCGCTCGAAAGAATTTTAAAGGCTTCTCAATGCATTTGAAGTTCAAACGCGTAATTAAGTTCGAACAACAACGTTAATACGATGATAAAGTCGTTTGTCTGAAAATTTAGAATTTAAATTGCAATGAGACATGCAGAGAAACTTTGGATGACTTTTTTTCCTCCGGGTTGTTTGAGCGACTTTACCTTTTTCAGATTCCGATTTCGTAGGTTTTGATGTGACGGAGCTATCAATAAATATCTTGTCTATTTTTCGCTAATCGTGGGTTAAGTTACTTTCTCAAGTTTCATGGTGCATTTGCTAAGTGTATCTGCTTTTTGTTTTGATACTCTGGGACACGGTTATCTGTATTCGTAATTCCAATATGTTTTGTACTGTTTACTTTTAACCCTAGCCGGCTTATGTAACCACCACGTTTATCCCTCTGAAATTCGATAACTGAACAATTTCATGACCCATTGTAACCAAATCTAGACCATAGTTGACTTTGGTCAATAAACGACCAATTTCGAAGATGATCTGTCCAGATTCGTCAAGTGGTAGATCCGTGGGATCAAAAAACCCCAACCAATAATAAAAAAGGAACGTTTTGAAACTGCAATTAATAATAAACCCTGAGTAGGGCTATGCCGAGTTTCTCAAAGAAAGTTTTTAATAAAAAAGGTAACCTTATAACTTTGTACTCATTGACATTAATTGTTATAAAAGCAGACGCCATAAAAACATACAATTCCCTCATTCCTGTGATTTCAATTCATGAAGCTGTCTTTACCTAATGCATATTTAAAATTTCCGTGAAGATCCCAAATGATTAGAAACATTAAGAACGAAGTTTATGTTTGCAACCTGACTTTCCGAGATATTCCATTAATTTGACAGAGAAAGTAGCAACGTGACAAAGTTTGAGGGAGAGAGTTGGAATAAGACAAATTAAACTAAACCAGCCGCACTTCAATAATCAAGAAGTTTGTCCTTCTAAAATTTGCTAATTAGGTCTGACTACTGACTGACTGACTGACTGTCTTTGGCTTGACTGACTTCTCTGCCACATGAAATGAAATACTCAGAACAGAATGAAATGAATTTGATGGCAGTTCTAAAAATAGAGAATTAAACAAGAGCAAAGAAGAATGAGTCATAATATCAAATTGTTCCTTCAGACTCCATTCTCGTCTCAATGACGAAAGAGCCGATGCAATGGGCTTAAACCATTTTTCAAACTTTGCATTTCCAATATAATATAAATTAACTTATCCATGCATTCCCCTCCACCCTCATGCACTTCTTAATTCTCTGAATCTTATAACTATCTAAATATTCGATTCCAAAAACTTTCTATTGTTCCAATTCTAACAATTCTCAGCATTCTCATCATATTAGTTTAAGTACAAAGGCTGTTGTAGCCGTTACACGTATGTGACAGGCAATTTCATTCATAACTTTGCCTCTTCATTTATTCTATCTTTTATCAATAATTCCAGAAACAGCTTTTATCAGACTACATTTAAAAAACGTACTGTTTAAACTCTAAAATTTGTAAAGGCTAGAAGATCGTTAAACATCAAAACGATGTTTTTAATGAAGTTCACGATAAGTGCGCTTTTCATAAGTAATCCCTGCAAAAGAAGTTTCAATATTGTGTTTAAAAGTATTATCAAAATAAAATCCTCGGAGTCCGTTAGATCAAGCAATATCATTATAAAAATATTTTATCCAACCTTTAAAATTGCATAATTCCAATATCATTATAAAAGTACTTTTAGTTAAAACTAACTTAAAACTCTATCAAGAACCCTTTTGGAAGTTACTACTACAAACTAATTTTTAAAAAATATTTAGAAATAGCAGACACAAAAGTCTGTAATTAGGGTCCTGATTTCAGTTTTGCAACAGCGATAGATGAACTAGTGAATACATTCACGAGAAATTGAGATATACAGAATTTTCATGTTCCCTTTCAAAGCTAATAAGAGGTCAAAGTCATCAGGATGGTAATAGTTTTACAAAAATATTATAAAAACACAAATTGTAATTTAGTAATATTCATGAAATGATTACTTAAATAATTTCATGAAAATTGTTCTCATAAGAATCAATTGTAACCCCAAACTTTCTCTCTCTTTCTCAAGGCATTGTACGTCTAAGCTTTTAATTTTACAAGATCTCACAGCATCCCCATTGTCGTCATGAGTAATACAAGTCGTCCAAATTTGTAGCCCCTTAGCAAGTGAGTATGTCAGTGTGGGTCGGGGTGTATGGAAAGCAAGAGATGAATAGTTTTCCTTGTAATTGGCAACAGTCCTGCTACGTCCTTCCTAACTACTAACAAACTACATATTATAATAAATTCGTATGGTACACCCAGAGAGATGGAAAAGTTAAAGGAAAGTGAGTGAATAGAAGAACTCATAGAATAATCAGTCGACTGGAGTTCTAAGTTATAATCCTGGCTGACTTTACCACAGGAAACAAGTTTTATGACCCTGCTTGTGTGTTTGATGGCAAAGGAATTTACTTGCTTTAATTAAATTTTCTCTTCCTTATCAACCCTTTACCATTTAAAAAGCATATGCATTACATTACATGGCATTCCTCAATTTATCCTTCTCCAGCATATAAGTATCAATCATGAAGGAGGAGAGAGTTGGATTATCTATGTGGTGAAATCGGCACGGGCAAAAAGCACTACTTTTGACTAATTTATACATTTGTGCTTATTTTCTATTTATGACAATCCTAATTTATTATTTATTTTCTGAGAAATATTTTAAATATTCGTTTTCTTCAACGTAAATGGAAAAAACTTAGATAATTTGAACAGGTTTTCAATTCAATATGTTTAGCCTGTTTTTTCTTCCTTTTTAACACCCACACTGATTGAGCTAAACAAAACTTAATCCAGTTTCATAATCATCATTCTATTATTTTGTTACAATATGGCACTCGAAAAGTAAAAATACGATGGTTGTAAGCAAAATGCCAATTGTGAGGACTGAATGTTCACATTTTTCAATTAAGCTCATTCACACCTGTCACCTAGAACGTCGTAGTTTTATCTCTATTGTATACACTTTTACCAAAAAACCACCAAGTTTTTGAAAATAATAAATCAATGTAAAAGAGTTACGTTTTTCCAGCCCACAACTACTTTACAATTTACTTTTTCTTTTGTTCCTGGCATAATTGCATGATAGGAGTTGTTCAGGTTGTTCATAAAGTTAAATAGTTTGACAACATATTGTCCATCTTGGTAATGTGTTTATTTCAACTTAATTGCATCATAGGTAGGATTTTAGTAAGTTAATAGTAGATTTTTGCATTGTTTTTTACTTGGATTCAAATGCTTTTATTTCAACGGTGAGAGAAATGTGACAGGGACATGAAAATTGTCTCAAAACCCCAAACAATAATACAATTTTACACAAAGACTGTGATTAATACCTGATCTTTGAAGTTTATGATAATAATTGTAAAAGTAGGTCTGGTGGAACACCGTTAATGTTTTGTACAGAACAGTTTATTATTTTAGGAGCGACGCGTTTCAAAGTAATTTTCTTCAGGCTCTTTCAAAGTATATTAAAAATATATCTTAATGTCCTTTTACATTTGTTTGTAGTTATCATGGAAATGAGTAAAAAGTTTTGAATGATTCAAAATTCATTTATGTCTCCAATACTATTCAATGTTAGATTAAAAATTAGAGGACTACACAAATGGAATTTATATATATTTTTACATGAATCACTAACTTAAATTGAACTAATTCTAAAAAAAATTCTAAAAAAATGCTCTTAACAAACCATTTGAAAGAACTTAAAAGCATTTTAATAAATATCTTAATGTTAGAAATCGGACCATGTAAAAAAGCCATACCTTATCCACTATTGTTATCATCATCATTAGTCACTACTACCACATTCCATAACTCAAGTTTCTTAATTAAGATAGAAGATTTCAGAACCCACCCCAAAAGTAATAAATATAGTAAACCAATGCATGTGCTTTATTAAAGAGTTTGTCATCATCATCATCATCAATATTATGATGACAAGAGTTTTGCCAAAGGGCAAATCTTGGTTAAATGAAACCAAAGCTAGACCAAAGAGTAGACCAACATCCGAGTAAAGAGAAAGCAGGTTGATCAGTTGATGTTGGTTTGATGTGGCCTAGTTTAGTCAGTATCTATCAAAATATTTGCCAATGTTCTTCTTCTCTCGCACTTTTCCTTTCTCCTCTTCAGTCAAATCAACTTCCAACCTTTTCCCTGTATGAATAGTGTTGAGATTGGGAAACCTGTAGCCTTAAGAGGTGATCAAGTCCTTCGATTTCAGTAATAAACCTACTCACTCATACTATATTGGCTTCGTGCCAATCCTAACTTTATTATCTTCATTCACTCACTCATTTTTCCATTTGACGTTCTTCTCGCCAATTCTTTCATAATATTGGAAGCGAACATAAACTTTATTTATATTATCTATCTTCCTTCCTTTCCCATTTGATTTAACACGTTAAGCTTTCCAGTTTAGGATATCAACTAGCTTCTTTTTATTCCATTAGATTTACTTAAATAAATCCTTTTTGAAATTTATAGGAGGAAAAATTGATGAGTTGTGTCGTTGTGTAGATTTTGCAAAGCCTTGGCTACTGATGCTGTGAGTGAATGAGTCTACGTCAATTGTTAAAGTATACTTAAGCCTCTCGTTCTTGGAAAAACATAGGTCATCTCTCCATTATAATGTATTAAGTACCAGAGCTACTTTATGACAATGCCCATGGTTTAAGTCCAGCTGTGTGTTAAACGCTCGAGCTTTTCATAAGGTTAACCTTTTCAATTTGTAATCTCATATAAGGACATAGCCAAGGGTCCAATCACAAATTGTTAAGTTGGAACATGGGCCGAATTGACCACACCCCCTGAAAAAATCTGAAAAAAGTCTGAAAAATAGTCTTTACCCTCTTTTTGCCAGTTCAGAAAAGCTCCGAAGAGCTTCCGTTCTGATTTTCAACAGGTGACGTCGTTCTAGCCTCTATACCTATGGTGACTCATCTACATTAGCGACGGGAAACCGCTAAGTAGGGCCCGTTGCAGGAGCATTTCCCTGCTGTGAAACCTTCCACGGACACGAACCCCGTACTTAAAGCCCTTGAGGACACACCGAGCCAGGTTCGATTAGTCAAGCTTACCCACGACAGAGGTAGGAATCGAACCCTAGCCCTCAGACTCAAGGCCAATGCCCCTACCGTTTAGCCATGATGACTTAACTGGATTCCATTCTCTGTAGTAGTATCAGTTAATTGCCTTTGACCTCCCACGAGTTAACTTTTTTCAGTTACGCACACTTAACTAAAAGGGTCTAGTCATATGAAGGGGGTGTGGTTGGGGCAAAGTGAGACTAACTCACTATATACCTTAGAGGAGTGCTTGCATTTAAGATATGATCTACTTATCAGTCCGAAAGTTAGTTTTGAAGTCTTTGCGTCTGTCAATTTTTTCAATATGATAACCACGGGTTTTTACCCCTTCTCGATTATGACCCTATCCTCTTTTAATGGTTTGTTGCTTCGATTCCAGCCACGGAATGACCTTTTATAGATTTAAATTAAAATCAAGCAAGTAAAATTTTATACCACATAATTCCCGAATAATAATACAGAATCATTGGCCTGTACAATCAACTATTTGGTTATACAGATCAGGAATAAGAATTAGCCAATGTCATATTGGTGCAACTTTTTATGACATGTGTGGGACAAGGAGGATACAAGTCGGAAAAACTTTCTTTTGCACACAGCATGCAGTCACAACAAGTAAAATAATAAACTGGAAGGATTTATTGTGCTGAGAAGTGTTTTATATGACACGAAGTCAGACAGAAGAGGAGATGGCTAATAAGGTGTATCATCTAATAATAATAAAATAATACGAAGAAACAACTAAGGTATTACTGTCATATGTTCTTGTATACAGTTTCCGTCCAAATGTATCACTTGCTTTTCCCAGAGGATACAATGAAAGCTTCCTTTCTCCATCTGCTCATCAGCCAAGAAATCTCTGCTGGGTAGACGTAACAAGGGCTTTAGGATCTAGTCCTTACTGACACGACAATGAGACATGAAGACCAAACTACAGAAATGGAAAGAGAATTCCCAAGAGGTATTCTTTATCCCCCGAAAAGAACTGAAACGGGATTTACCACCACTGCTATTGACCGTAATGGAAGGAGCTCTAACTGTAATACAAAAGCCGATTACATAATAGGCCCATCGGATATATGAAATGTTTTGAATGCAGTTTTTGTTAGTTGCCTACACAAGAATTACTGCACTCAGATCACTCTGGATTTCCAAATTGGCCAAGCGGCATTGTGATATTTTGCAGTTTTAATAATGTAAGCAAGTATTTTAGGGCCCCTAGTTAAAATAAATCCAAGCGTTGACTTTATATACATTATTAGGATTTAACATTTCAATATTTATTGCATTCTGTACTCCTGTTGTTAAAGGTTCAACCAAAATAATATAATGAGTTGAGCTTTTCCTGTTTTTCACTTTTCGGTACCCTGTGCATTCCAAGTCACTGAAATAATAGTATTCATTAAGCCTGTAACAAAAAATAGCACACTTCCACCCATCCTAAGTCTATGTGCAAGTAAAGCGCATGCAAATCAAGGAAAACAAGTTTCTTTCATCCCTCGTTGTGTATTCCACCAACTGCATTACAAATTCCACGACAATATTGAGAAATAAGTTAATAATATTGAAGCTGGGTCTGGATGATAAGAACTAATTTAAATCGTGTCATCGCAAATTGTTTCATGATTACTTCTCTCAATTTACATACTGCATGCTGCAGCCTATAATTTAAGTAAGTATTTCAGCTCTTGATAAATTGCACATAATAAATTCGGTCAAAAACTTCTGAGAAGAGTTTTAATGTTACCAAGTGCAACCGGAATAAAATCAGTTCCTCTTTTCATTCCTGCTAAAAGAAACGTTCTACATTTTTATATAAATTACCCAGCTCTTGTAAAAAAGTCGCTTTCACCATACCCTGCCAAACACTTACTTTTTAACGCATCACCAAAGGAATCAAATATTGCGAATGTTATAATCCTTTCAAATATAAACTTCCCAAAGTCCCATGATGATAGCGTTGAAAGTTGATCTGTGAGTCGGAAACAAGGGAACAAAAAAGGAAAGGTGTGGGTGGTGGGTGTAGGTGATATGATATCACAGGACGCAGCAGAGACGAGACACTAGAGAAGAGTGTTGCTGACAATGACTCACGAACATCCTTCTCTATTCTGTACTGTAATGTAAAATATGCATACCAGACACACACACACAACACACAAGAAACAATCCAACCCATAGTAGTCAGTAGTACTGCTGTACAAGTACAATCCAACAAGTAAGGAAAGCGGAATTTGAATTCAATGATCTTTTTTGGTTCAGGCTCTTACATCTTATTCCTGTCCTGTACATGTCAAATGTCGTAGTTCATAACCCTTTTAAGAAACTATGTCTTAACGTCTTTAGTAGCAACTTCCGTCAGCTTTCTTCAAATGGTTTGCATGGAACGAACGTAAAGAGAAATATTTTAGTGACTTTCTCCTACTACTAGCTACTTCCTGTTTGGGGATTACAAGTTGAATCAAGTGAAAGGAATTGCTTTAATTTATACTTTTGAACTACGACATGTTTGTATGGGCATTATACAAACAGTACTAGTCTCAAGTATTGAATTGAGTCTTGAGGTGAATGGGAGAAAACACTTGACTCATTTTCACTCACCACGCTCTCTTGACTGCATTATTCCCAGTTGAATTGAATAAGGAAATAAGAGTAAGCATTTCTCAGTTGTTGTGCTTATACTATAAAGTCAAACTATGGTACACAAGTCAACTCAATACCAACAATAAGCAATAGACAGACGGACTTTATTCTTATAGGATATCAAGGGCTAAACGACAGATATAAATGTGATAAGATATAGAGGTAATGTAAGAAAGAGTTTTGTCTATATTTTCTGAAATTCTAGGAATATTTCCCAGACAAAATGAACACAATACATAAAATATGCATTAAGTAATGATGATAACTATGTGCAAAGAAAATTTGAAGTCAAACTTTTTGTTCTTAAGTATTCCTTGGTGGGATACAGAAGCAGGAACTAACTAAGACTTGGACCACTACTACCAGTCTTAGTTTTGATTTTATATAATAAACTTTCTAGTCCGAGGATGCTAAGAAAATTTTAGTGAGGTTTGTGTTCAGTCTGACTTGTAAAACTATATAGTGTATTAATACATAATAATAACGATAGTAAGGCTAATTGTACTTACTACTAGCATAACGAAATTTATAGAAATAATAAGAATTTTCGAAAAAAAATCACTTGAGACAAGATTAGGCGATTGCATTCTAAAGGAAATACTTTTCTGATTTTGAGTTGCAGAAGAAAAAGCTCATTTCTCTCTCATGACTTTTCGAATTCCATTCCTTATCCTAGATTCTAAGAATTCTAACCACAAACCATACATACTTTAATAGGTACAGCATTTGTTCTGATTTAATGTTTCGTAAACAATTACTTCTTCACTTATGTCTACAATGATGTTTGATAATACTGTTAGGCAGTTATTAAATCATTCGTTCCAGTTGGCATGTAGGGGTAGACCAAGGTACATCCACGTTTTAGTCAGCATTTGGCTTCTTTTTTGGCCGGTGTTGTTGCAAAGGTTATGTAAATGTGGGCTGGTTTTCGACAAATTTACTTTTACACACTTTCATACGTTTAACTTGCATGAACTTCAGCTACTAATTGTGAGTGATTATTATTCTTTGAGCAATACTCAGAATAATACTCAAGCAGTTGCTCAGATTTCAGAGGCCTTTCAATTACAATTGTCTTCAATACGTTGTACAAGGAGAAAAGTTGGAAATATTTTGAGTATGCTGAACGAAAGTTTTGTGTAGGAATTGAAACATGAAGGTTTTCTTTAACAAAAATTGACATTTACCTCAAAACTCGAATTAGAACCCCATGGGAAATTTTTGTTTCAAATCTTCGAGAAGGATGGGGTGATATTCCGGGGGACCTTTATACTTCTAAGCAAAATTAAACAAAATTTTGCTAAAAAAGCAACAATATATTACAACAAAATCTAATATTTTTTACAATCTTAGAACAGTCTAGCTTTATTAAAAGCAGGTTTTTATCAAGGAAATGAGGCAGCCGGGTGGGGGTCTTATTTTTTAAACAATTCGCCTGACATTGGGAGTTCTTCTTTTTTGGGGGGGCCAAATAAAGAGGGATAGTTCTAATTCAAGTTTTACGGTACTCGTTTTCCTTGAAAGTGGGATGGAATTTTGTCAAACTGCCTAAGGAATGCTACTTACAGAATCCTTAGCTAAATTTCCTGCAACAGACGCCCTCGGTACTGATAGCTGTCAGTCGTAAACTAAAACAGTGATTTACTTGTTGATGTTATGCACATAAAATTTGTTTATTAAAAATAAAGAAATGTTAACCGATAAAATATAGAGGGCAAATATAGATCAGTTTTAATATGGATGGTTGAAAATGAATGTTTATATTTCCTAATTGTAAACTTTGTGATAGCAAATTCATTATCATTATTATCATACTAGGCATTTATTTGTAATAGAAAAAGGAGAAAAATAAAATTAACAAATCAGAATTTATTTTTTATGCAAAACCCTGCAAAATGAAGTAAAACCAGAATTTTCGAAAATTCTCTATGCTTTATCAAGCAATGACACAATTTCATACTGAAAACTGTTTTAATATTTGGCAACATTACTTTTCATGATTAGAATATCAGCCCCTTTGTCATCACCTTTTAAAGAAGTCTAAATAAGAAATGGAGACCGAGGGCCAACTAACGTGTATGCACCTTGGTTTACACGAGTTGAAGTACGAAGTGGTATGCGCTACATAATTCAATTTACGATTTAGAAACATTTCTCTTGCAATTTGAATTTGGAGAAAGTACACAATAAAAATGATTCAATTTTATTAAATTCAATTCATTTCCCGTTCGTTTAGTCACTGGTTCCTGGAAAAGTTCATTTTCATTTTAATAAACATTAAGTAGACGGGCATAAAATTCAACAAATGGATCAGTTCTCAACTTTTTATTACAATAAGCAACCTCTGAAGCAAAAAAGACGTAAACGGTATAAAATTATTGTACCAATAACAAATTACACAGTTGTATAATATGCCATAAATGGGCTGGATGCAATTGTTTTGGTACTATCAAGACTGACCTGTCCTACGATCTAAGTCAAGTTGAATTCTAAGAAAAATGGAAACAACCTGCTTCCATGTCAAGTTAGTAAAGTATTGATAAAAATTATCAACTTTATTTGTTTACATGTCGTGATGAAAAATTTGCTTTTAAAAGTAACTTTGTATAAAATTATTCACAGCCAACAGTTCTAATTAATTTAGAGCTCTATCTGAAAGAATACAGATTAAATTAAATACAATAAATCTAATTGATATTGATGCATGTAATTTTACTAGGGAGTTTACGGAATCTTTACATAGCTTTTATGTTCTTCTTCTATTTACATATTGTGTGAGTGTAACATTTGATTTATAAATTATAGATGATGGAAGCACTTGACAATTAATGCATTTGAAGTGCTTAATGTAAGTAAATACGGAGAAATATTTGTGTATCCTTTTATTGTGACATATCTCTCATCTTCAGTAAATGCAATACCATTGGTCTACTTCAAGTACGAAATTCATCCTTGCATTCTCTTACTTTTTTGGTACATAGAAGATCAATCATTTTTTTTATTTTCAAAGGGATTAACATTAAAGTAGAATTTTTGTTGTGAAGCATCCATTGAAAATATTTTGACTCATATATTTAAATGGAATGTCTTTGCTAATCACATTTATTGATATGACATCCTGTATTTATCCATTGTTAATTCCCTTTTCATCACTTTGATGGACAACTCAATCAATGCCACAGACACGATGACTAGTATGTGAATCAATGCATGTTTTCTGGTTGACTCTATTAAACATATATCTATTCTACCAAATTGTCCCATTAAATAATTCAAAAACCCTATTTGACATTATAGAATTTCCCCATTTTAGAAATCCCCCATGAAAATATAAAATGCCATTAAAAATGATTCTCTAACAAAGAGGTGGGGGAAATGGATAATAAGGTACAGATAAAGAGGTAAAGAATAGAGAGGGGTAAGTACATTGACGTATGAGGCTACTAAAGTTAGTGCTTAAACGGATAGACGGATCGACGGACACCACACCACCATTCACATAAAGTATCTTCGATACTTACTGTGTTTAGTGTGGTTACTTACCCTCGATTAGGATACTATTATTGCATGGCTTCTATTACATAATTGTAAGCGGTGAATAATCATGAGAGAAAAAAACTGATTACCCTTCAAGTATCATTGACTTGACATTATCGTAATACACTCAAGTTAACACCCAGTTATAAATCACCTCGGCCGTAAAAAACACTTTCGACAAAGTCACCTTTAGGTCAAGTTCAACATTATTCCAAGACAAAAGCTTCAATATATTAGGCTTAGAAATATATTTGTTGCAAGGAATATATTTTGAAAAACAACAAAAATGCTCCTATTACGGGTTTTTCCAATAGCTGCAACTTTTTTATTTGTTCTTATTTCCTTTGTGCAGTCAAACGGTAGGTTGATACAAAAAAAATTAAAAGTATTTTTTATTTAAAAATTTATGATGAGGTTTCTGGAATTATCTAAACATAGGAAGCATTGTAGAACAAGGAGTCTCATCAGAAGAACGTCAAGTACCCACGTTTGGTCGTCCAATGCGTGATGAATTTCTACTCAATCCACAATTCGTATTACTTGATCATGGTGCTTATGGTAAGCATTGGGAACATTTTTAATGCTTACTAACTTATTTCACTTGCAAAAGCCTCAAAAGTAAAAAAAAAAATTTCTACTTAGAATTTAAATCTTTGTAAAAGTAGATTGATTAGTATTAGCGATGGATACACCCTAAGCCCCCTGTTCATCTTATTACACGTGGGGTCACATTCTTGCCTTATCTTTTGTTACATGGGTCTTGGCCTGTCCAAATATGGCTTATTTGGCACTACTTCATCTATGGCGACTGGAAAGTATGTCGGCTAATGTGTGAGGCGTCATATCTGCTGTTTCGTGACTTTTTCTCAAGAAAAGCCAATTCTTTTTATTCTCTAGAGTGGTAGGGTAGTAGCTTTTCTGTCATGACATGACATCAAACTGGTTATATTAATATTTATTGTCATTTTAATATCAGTTTCATCAGGCCTTGTGTATCCAAAACGTTAAATCATAAAAATTGTATTAAGGAACGTAAATTATTCAATATCAGAGCATGTATGATCGAATCAAAAATACAGGAAATCAGCCCATTTAAAAAAACATGAGTTTTCATGTTTTTTCCAGAATATTGTCTATACAAAAGTAGGTCGTCCCCTAATAAACTCCATGTATTTTGAAGAGTTAAGCAATTGGTCCAAATGTGGATCTAAATGCATCTTTTCACTTTCATCATTTGTATTTTATTTTGTTTATCAATAATTTAAACAAAACATGACACTTTTAAAA
This sequence comes from Isotoma decorata, assembly GCA_034698605.1. Taxonomy (NCBI): domain Eukaryota; kingdom Metazoa; phylum Arthropoda; class Collembola; order Entomobryomorpha; family Isotomidae; genus Isotoma; species Isotoma decorata. The sequence goes on from JAQGBU010000047.1 coordinate 45,440, forward strand.
CGTAAATGATCCGTTCACTTTTTTACTCAATACAGTTATATGAAATAATAATTAAGAAGTATTCTTAATTCAGGCACATATCCAAAAGCAACACAAATCGGACTTCACGAATTTCAGGCACGAGCTGAAGCAAACCCTGACCTTTGGATGAGACGCGAAGCAAAATCTGAGTTAGCAAAAGTTCGTGAACAACTGGCAGAGTTAGTGAAAGCGGAGGCCGATGATATCGTGATGGTACCAAATACTACTAGCGGAATAAATGCAATTTTTAGAAGCATGATTTTCAAACTCGGGGAGAGAATTTTGAATTTTAGCACAATCTACAATTCCATGAATAGTATTATCCAATATATTGTTGACCGCAGCGATGGAGGAGTAAGCGCAGTGACATTTAATGTCACGTATCCTGTGTCAAATGACCAAATTGTCAGCGATCTTGAAGCATTTCTAGACTCGATTCACGACCCTGATAAACCCATTCGAGTTGCGCTTATCGACCATATTACATCCACTCCAGGAGTTATTATTCCCATTGAAAGGATTATTCCTTTGCTCAAAGCTCGAGATATCACAGTGGTTATCGACGGAGCGCATGCAATTGGACAAATTCCTATCGACTTGTCTCAACTAGCCCCAGACTATTACATAACCAACTGCCACAAATGGTTGTATGCTGCAAGGGGGTGTGCCTTGTTATATGTTGATAAAAAACACCAAGCCACTATCCACCCAGCAAGTATTAATTCTGGATATTCTCAACCAGCTAATTTTCAACAGGAATTCTTCTGGACAGGTTTGACTTTTTAAAATCTTAACGTGGTTTTGGGAAATTATGTATGTATGGGAATAGTGTGTGAAATTTTCTAATCTTAAGTTCTTTTTCACCAGATACTAGCGATCACAATGTTCACAATAGAATTAAACAAAATCCTAATAAATTACTGTTTAAATGTATTTTAATCGTAATCCCCATGCACACCTGGTAAACCGAGTTTATATTTCAATTCGTAGGAACAATGGACTACAGCTCGTATATGTCAGTTACGGCCGCTTTGGAATTCCGGCGTTCTATTGGTGGCGAAGCAAGTATTATGTCGTACAACAACCAGCTAGCACGGGAAGGGGGTACCTTTTTGGCCAAAGAATTCGGTACTCAAATACTGCAAGAGTTGGATCAAACAGGAAGTATGGTGGATGTACGACTTCCAATTGAAAATCCAGATGACCCAAGATTGACATCAGATTGGTGGATTGACACTCTTTTGTACAGATACCCTGAAGTGTACGCTTCGCCACATAAGCATGGAGGTCAATGGTGGATTCGGCTGTCTGCTCAGATTTACAATGACTTGGATGATTTTAAAACAGCTGGTATAACTTTTCGAAAAATTTGTGATGAAATTAATGCAGGCAATTTTACAGAACAAACAGTAACAACGGAAGCAACTACAAAAAATACGGAAGCAACTAGTTTGGGGTGTTTGTTAAAGTCTTCATTTATTTCAGTATTTGTTGTTGGGTTGACATTTATATCCGGTTGGTCCTGTAATTTTACGATGAAATAAGCCTAACACGCAGTAGCGATGTAAAAACTGAAGTAATATTAGATATTTTTATTAAAAATTCGATGGACGACGCTTGTGTTAAATCACATGCAATTTTTAAATGTTTATTCATCACAAAAAAACATTTTATTTGATTGATAATAAATTACTAAGTAATATTTAAATTAAAAAACAATAATTCATTTAAAACGATTAGACAAGTACAATAAATTTGCTGACACGGAATTTCGAAGCTAAGAATTCGGAAAAGCTCATGTAGCCTGGTTTTAGTGGGTGTCGGTAACGAATTGGAGGCTGAGGTCTACCTAATGGACGATGTCTGAAAGGTCTGATACGTCCATGGGGATTCTTACCACTGAAAACAACCACTTTGTCCGGTCGACTTTCTCCTGACTCCTCATCCGAAGAAGACGATAGTTGCACTTTTTTAGTGGGAGGATCATGGTCTGTTTTGTATTTATTATTGTTATTAAGTGATGACCAAATTCCCTTGGTATTTGCCCCACTGCTTGCCATTTTGTTTTTGGCAGCATTTTCCAAAGCTTTTTGAATTCCTAAATATACGTCTACTGTTCTAATGTCATGTTCATCTCGTAATCGATCTCCATCTTGTACTACTGAAGCTCCTTCTTTTTTAGGTTGGGTACCCTGGTTTTTTACTCCATCCGGAGTTTTTCCTAAATTCTGGATTTTCCACTCCTCTTCATCACCTTTCCTCTTGTCTGCATCAGCTTTCCTCCTGTCTGCATCAGCTTTCCTCTTGTCTGCATCAGCTTTCCTCTTGTCTGCATCAGCTTTCCTCTTGTCTGCATCAGCTTTCCTTTTGTCTGCATCAGCTTTCCTCTTGTCTGCATCAGCTTTCCTCTTTTCTGCATCAGCTTTCCTCTTTTCTGCATCAGCTTTCCTCTTTTCTGTGTCAGCTTTCCTTTTTTCCATATCAGCTCGTCTTTTCGCTTCAACTATCCGTTTTTGAGTTTCCGCTTTCTTTAAAGCTACTTTCCTCTTTTCTGCTTCTAATTGTCGCTTTTGTGAATTTGCTTTCTCTTTAGCTGCCTTCATTTGTTTAGTTTGTGTAGGACCCTTAATTGCTCCTTGATTCTTTTTGGTAGAAGTTGTCCCACTTTTTTTTGCTCCATTACCTGCATCTTCTTCATAATCATAGAATGTAGTCTTTCCTTTAACTAAACTTGATACCGATTGGAAGTCTTTTGTAATTGAATACGATACGGGCCTATTTGTAATTGGTTTTTCTTGCTTTTTCGATTTTTTTGGAAACGGGGGTCTTTTAGGAAGGGGAGCACGAACTTTACTTTCATTACTTTCCGCATCATCATCTTGTTCTTCACTTGCGTTTTCCTCGCTAGCATTTTCTTTGCTTAAGTCGTCCTCCTCTTCCTCGTCATTTGTGTTATCTTCGCTAACATCATCATCTTCATCGTCATTAACCGATTCGTCTGTGTCTTCCCCTTCATTTTCATCTGTAGTTTTTACCGTTGTGCTACTTACCTTACTCGTTGTTTTATTATTCGTGCCATTGAGTCCTTGATTTAAATTTGATGTTGAAGAAGTAAAGTTCTTTGCGTTTTTATCCATTGCCATTTTTAAGTAACCGACTCCATATAAGAAATCGACAAGCTCGTCAAATCGATCCCCTTTCTTCGTCGGGGTACTGTTTAAATCCTTTTCTACTGTGGGTTTCGATGTGGGAGAAAAGCTAGTCGTTGACATACTTACTGGAGCTGATGGGGAAACTGCACCACCTCCGTTGGGGTTCATTATAACAAAGGGCATTTGGACAGGGGGAAGTGGAAAAGAGGTGAAATTGTATTGCGTTTGATTTGATGTTGCTCCATTCGGCATTTGACCCTGTTGTTGTACCATAGGCATCATTCCTCCAGTTGGACCGTAAAACATTGGGAATCCGCCCTAAGAAAACAATACAAAATTAAAGAACTGTATTAAAGCCAGCCAAAGTAATATCTAAAAATGTTTTAGCTATAATTGAAAAATTAAAGGATTGTCACTACATTTAACAAAGGAAATCGTTCAGGTAGAAGACTTACGAAATTGGAAGGAAACGGCATAGTTAAATTCTGATTTAGATGAAGAACAATTTCCATTTTACTATTTGGATTATTTAAGGATGAGCTCACAGTCTTTTTAGTTGGATTTCCTGTTGTATTCTAAAAAATATGAAACAGTTCTGTTAAAGGTTTTTCAATTCTTTTTCTAAGCTTCAAACTCCAAAACGGGAATTACCACAAAAACATTGGTTCCATCTTGTCCATTAACATCTTCACCTTTGACAAGCTTTTTGAGATTCATTACTATTTCATTCATTTGTTCTTCATTATAGGGGCACTGTGGTCCAAATATCTGTCGACATTGACGAGAATTTGCATTGGTTCCATTCACTGCAGAGGTCAACTGTCGACCTAATCTCTCCGCCTAAATGTTAGTGCGTATTTTTAGCCTTCTTAGACATTCAATGGTACATAATGAAGTTCTCAAAAGTTTTAGAGCAAAAAATATTCTTGACTGTTCTACTATAAAATGCTTACCATTTCTTTGGTTGACTTCCCGTCCAAATTAACAACACCATTTGTCCCTTCAGTGAATTCATCACTTCCGACATACTCATTTTTTGAGTAATTAGTAACATTCTGAGAATTGAATTCCTCATCTTTAAATGTTCTGCGAGGTCTATGTGGTCTGTTCGTTCGTCGTCTTTGTTGACCAAGCCTCATGACTTGCTTAAAAAATTCAGGATCCGTTTTAGCCAAATTTGCATGAGCCATCCATTCAATAAATTCGGGATCTATTAAATTTTCTATCCCATCATCTCCGTTATCGTCATAATGTGGATCGTGTCCATGCCTTGTGGAAGATTTAACGGGTACTGAGGGCTTACTTGCCCCTTGGTTTACACTGGATACAGCATTTCCTACCTGGCCGACTTTAACTTCTTCATCGTCATCCCTAAAAATAGTATGCCCCTTATTATGTCAATGATAACAAAATTGTATACATTTCTGTAGCAGCTCTTCGACTTTAGTAATTTATAAAAATTCTGAATAATCTGAATAACTAACGTAACAAGTTCGCCGATAAGAAACGCGTAATCATTAATGAAGTCCGTTTGTGTGGTTGGCTCTTTTGATCCTAATCCGCATAAAACTTTGGCGAAACAACTTTGGCGACTTAGAGATCCTATCATAAACCTCGCCTGTCGCCGAATCAAGATTTTTGCCGATTCCTGTGAGTGCGCTTTATTCTCCAAAGTGAAATCCTCGTAAGTATCTCCTGATTCAGTCTTTAAAATTGCATGAGGTACGTTTGTATCTTTCAAATGTGAAATTGGTGACCCTTGACACCCCTCTTGCTGCAACACTGAAAAATATCAACCCAATTTTTATTATTGAATCGCATCGTGCCATTTGATCAAAATTATTAATTGACTGGTGATGTTCTAATAAAATTAACTGTTTTTATATAAACCTCTCTTCAATTTGATTCATGCTCATTAGGTTTTGTGGTATAAGAAATTGTGTGCTTTCGAGAGTTTTGCATGCAACAAGGTTCCTTATTAAATGATTTCTCTCTAGCAGCAGACGCAGCAGTAATTCGTACATTTTACTTCATGACCTATAGAAAGCTTGTCTTTAGTTGGGATAAAAGAAGGATTGTGTTTCACTTGCATTGCAATAAATAATCACACGACAAACTAGACCGTTTCTTAGCCACTGTGTATAAGTTGTTTAAAAAATTAAAAGCCACCCATTTAGTTGCCATACAACTCAAATTTCAAACACCAATTATACTTTCCCCTTTACTTTTGCAATTTTTCGGATTCTGGCATACTATTTCCTGTTGGGTTCTTTTAACTAATATCTAATTCAATTTACAACTTTTAAGTTCCTAATTACTTTTAAAACGTGGAAGTTAAAAATACAAAACCAGAAAAGCTTGTTGATTCAACAAGACTTCTGTCTAGGATTTTCTGGCAATCTAACTCAATATCAATATATTACACGCACAAGAATTAAAGCAAAGTAGGATGTCAGCCAATAATGACTTAGGTATTACTGATTAAGTATTATAACCTGTTTTGTCTATTTTCTGAAATCTAAATTAAGTAGCACAGTATATTTTTGGATTCTACACAATGTATGGAAAAACTTCTGTATGACTTTTTCACGTTTTTTTAAATTCTTTTGCTAACATAAAAATATAATTAAGTAAAAATAACAAATTCTCACACGAAATAACAATTAGTATTCCACTAAAACTCTTCAGGCTTGCACTGACAATTCTCCTCAAGGACGACATTTTTACCAACTCCACAGCCTTTCGTATCCAATGACCTTGAATTATGTTAATTACAGACAGTATCCAACCGTCCTGTGTCAAGCGATTCTTGTAATTAAACAATTTGGATTTCAGAATTTCACATCCTTCTGAATGCAGTTTGAAATATTTCACTCAATAAATTCACAGACCAAAAACTATTTATCGTGATTGTCAGAAGGCCAGACGAAGAGTAAATCAAATACACAATGAGTCAAAATATTTTACTTGCATATTGCAAACACCTACTTCGCTAAGAAGACTAGGAAAGGTCAACCTTTTCTAACCTGAGTCTTTTTCAAGAATAGATGAAAAATTTGTGATCGACACTTTCATAGGGGTTCATTTTTCTTTAACATGAATGATGACGTTTTAATTAAGTTTAACAAAGGAAGATTACCATATTGAAATTAAATTATTCTAGCTCCTAATAAACTGAGAGTGAAAGTTATAATTTTTATTAGCTTAAACTTGCTCAACAACTTATTCCAATCCGACTGTATTTTTTTATTTATTTGGTCAGTCCAACTAGCCAGTAACTAGTTATAATAAAGGTGTCCAAATATGGCTTTTTTTAAATGAATTATGAGTATCTTAAATTAATAGTGTTCCACTAATATTAGATCACATAGATCATTCAAAAAGCGAAAGTCTTTATCATCTAAAATTTTAACAGAACTCGAAAACACATGTTTTAAAGTTTGGCTACTTAATGTGTTTTTACTATGTATTTTTTAGTTTTTTATTACTTTTGCTTCATTAGCAATGAAATTTCTAAATATAATATAAAATGTGCCTTGTCATATAAATTCATTAAGATTCTTTGCCTGCAATGAAAATAAAATTGACCGTGGCTAAGGACTTAGAAATATGTGCGTGTTTCTAATTTACACATAATATTTGCCAAACGATAGGGTTTCGCCAAATTTACTAAAACTACCAGCGTTGTTGACATTGAACTTGAATGTAATGAAATAAATACTGTATATTTTAGTGCATTTGCAAGTTGCATCTACAATGCATTATCGCCAAGAATTTGGTACAGATGAATGATCTTTATGTTGACTTTGTTGACCTACAGCCAGATTGCGTATTGCGTATGGTATTTCAAGCTCTCAAGCAAATACTAGATTCGCCAGAGTGGAAAGTGGTCGAGTGGCTTTTTAATCTAATATTTCTACCTAAATCTAATCCCTCGACTCCTATACTGCATTTGTTCTTCATGTAAATGTTTTCATTTGTTGAATTGGCATTGTTGTGACGGTTTGATAGCCTTAGTTAATATAGCTGGTAGCGTGACTCGGTTGTTATTTTAAGTTCTAGAAATATATTTTTATTCAAATTATTTCTTAGCATTAATACTTTCATGTCAATCCAGACAATAAAATGGGCAGTAAAAGCTGAAGTTAGTTTAATTTACCAAAACTAAGATCGCCCACTGTGCCATTTTAGAATGTATTTTACTGAAGATGAGACTCGACTGGGGCGAAGTTTCTTTGCTCTGCATACTTTCCTTCCCACTCTACTCATCCACTAATTTTTGTACATTGCATTGCGATGGTTAATATCCCTGACGTGACACTACAACAATACTACTGCATAAAAACAGGAAATGTCTGATGTGAACTACTAGGACTTGGGCTGGGGACAATTCAGAGCACAAAGTTTTATTGATTTAACTTAAGGTTTTACTTTGGGCAGTTTTGTTTTAAAATATGCAAAAAACTAGTTTTTTAAATTCAATCGGCGATCAAATTGAAAGGTATTATATTTTGAAGTCAATTAAAAAGACAATTTAATGCATCAGCTGCTTATTTTTTATTTATGCTCTTTTAAATAGTTAGCATCTAGTGTTCAATATTTATACGTTCATCCCTCTTTAATTCCTTCTCCGATCAGCCATCAATCAGTGATAATATTTTTTTTTAATAAAAAGATGAAGAGAGTGCATGTTGGTCCATGTTGGATTAAACCCCGAAATTAGAATCGATCAATCTCTGTACGGAATTTGATGATCATCAGCATCCAGCATCAATTGATTATTTGAAACAATACATACAAAGGTTGCAGAAGCTCACAATGGACAATTTCATAAGTTTACTAGTCTTTAGCAATTTAATCAATAAAAACCTAATATCTTAATGCTATATATAAAGTTTCATATTATGTGCAATTATTGTTGGGTAATTTTGCAATCATTATATTATGCTCGGAATTAATTTGGGTTTTACTACATTTGCATTGATGTCACATATTCATTTATTGGCTACTAACAATCTCTTCATCGCTTTAGGACTTTCCAAACACTTAATCGCATAACCATTTCATTTATGTTAAATCTATTAAAAATGTCATTCAGAAGATAAGCAAATTGCCTGTGTCGAAATATTATTATGCTTTGTTAGAATAGAATAATGTATAACTCATCAGGATCCGTATTTCCACGGACAGATGCTTCTTGATATCAGATTTATATCGATTCTATCTCTCAGTTTTCTTCTTAAATCATCTTAAATTGTCTTAATGTGACAATCCCAATCATTTTTTAAAAACTGGGCCGTATTTTTGGGCAAATAATTCTGTTTTGTATTTATAAAATAATAATTTTGTTTTGAAAAATGCGAAAAGAGGTGCTCCATAGATTCAGTGGTGTAAGAGTTGGAGGTTTATCGAAGGAAAGCCCTACTTCAAAGAGTGGCTTAGTAGAAGATGAGGCTAAGACGTCATCCTGTTTTTCTCAATTGGCTGAGAAATCCTTCCAGAAGAAAAATGTGTACAGGAAGTTTCCGATTCTGACGTGGTTACCTGAGTACAACTTAACTAAATTTATAGCGGATGTAATAGCAGGTCTCACGCTGGGACTCACCACCATTCCCCAAGTGCTTGGTGTTGCCAATGTTGGAGAAATGCCTCCCGAGGTCTCTTTTTTTTATTTATTCACTTACTTATTCCCTTTTACATAAATTATTCCGCGTCATAAATTATTCCTCTTTCTTTCCACTCTTTATCAAACATCCTCATCCTTTTATTATGTAAATAATTTACTATCAATGGCAAACGGAAGCCGTCCACAGGATCACATTATTCGTATTTTTCACAACTTCGCCTTAATTTCTAAATGAAGCACAGGGATCTTTTCAAAATTTATATTAACTTTTAATCTTCGACTTACAAACCCTAATCTCTGATTTGTACATATTCTCAAAAAATTATTTCTGCCGATATTTCCCTTAATTTTTGTTCCTTTTTTCATGTTTTTTAAAAGTTAGTTTAGCTTTGTTAAAACAGACTATTTAATTTTTAAAAGTTTCAAATTTTTGAATTTGATATATTTTCAGTACGGACTGTATTCGTCATTTGTGGGTTGTTTTGTCTACATTTTTTTGGGCTCTACTAAGTACATTACGGTAGGTCCAACGGTGACAACCTCTATTGTCACTCTGTCCTATACCAAAGGTCAACCACCAGAATTTTCCGTTCTTTTATGTTTTATCACGGGAGTCGTTACCATTCTAATGAGCTTCCTTCAACTGGGTATGTTCAAAATTATACGTACTAAATAAATAACACAGTTAAAATGTTTAAAATGTTTTATTTGCATAGGATTTATTGTGGATTTTATTTCGACACCTGTTATCAGTGGATTTACCTCAGCTGCAGCGATTTCTATAGCTTCTACACAAGTCAAAGGCTTAATAGGGCTATCTTTCTCTGCCAATGGATTCATTGAAGAAATTCGAGGAAATATCGAAAACATTTCCGATTTCAGTTGGATGGACGCCCTTGTCGCAATTATTTCGCTTACTTCACTTTTTATTTTAATGGTCAGTACCATATTCATAAAAAGTATTTTACCCTTTTCCCTTAGTATTGAATTCGACTAAAAACCCCCTAAGAAAATAATTTAATAACTTAATAAAAAATTAAAAATTTGGGTATGCATGTTTCACAGCTAAGTTTTCTTTTTTGAGGTTTTAGAAAATTGAAAGTATTTTCAAACGCTTTGGAATTTTTTCAACCAAATTCAATAAATTTCTCTGGTTTTTGTCCACCTCACGACATGTAGCCGTGGTTCTCATTGCCACTCTCACATTTGGATTGATAGGTGACCCTTCTCCTGTTCAAGTTGTTGGTACGTTGTAAACTAAGCTTTTGTGTGAACATTTTGAGCCTTGAATTACATTAACAGTAAAAGTGCTCTTAATACGTGTAGGGAAAGTTCCAAGTGGAATGCCTGAATTTAAACCACCACCATTTAGTTTTTCACAAAGTGTAAATGGTTCATCAGAAGACACGCTCGAGTTCTCGCTTGGAAGCGTTCTCAGGGAGAATACTTCAGCCCTCATTGTTATTCCATTGATAGCATTTATGGAGCATATCACAATAACAAAGGCGTTTGCAGGAACAGGACGAGTTGATGCAACTCAAGAGCTTTTATGTCTTGGATTTGCGAATATTATAGGTTCATTTTTTAGTTCCGTCCCAGTGACAGGAGCGTTTGGTAGAACAGCATTGAATTATGCGTCAGGAGCCCAGAGTCCACTTGGAGGCCTTTTTACAGGATTAATAGTGATATTGGCTTTGGTGGTTCTCACTCCCCAGTTTTACTACATACCTAAAGCCACTCTGAATTCTGTTGTCGTTATGGCCGTCTTATTCATGGTTGATTTTGGAATCCTCAAAGACCTTTGGAAAAACAAAAGTATGATTTACATTTTTAGCATCTTTTCTCTAATAACTACGCTTTGTGTTAAAATGTTCCTGCTTAATGTCAGTGCTCAATTGCTCTAACTATATTATTATACTTTAAATTGATTGCATAAAAATATTTATCAAATGGTTTGGCAGAAGTCAGTGTCTAAATAAATCTCTTTTTTTTAATTTTGAAGACTAAACACTTGCTAGCCTAATTAAATAAGATCAAGTTATGCAAACGAAACATTTTGGTATAACTAAACTATGAAATTATACTGTTTTTAGAGATGGATTTAGTTCCTTGGGCAGTAACATTTCTGGTGAGTTTATTTATCGGCTTGGAATATGGAATTATGTCTGGGTTTGCAGTCAGTGTCATATTTCTTCTCTACTATGCGGCTCGACCTGGTGTCACTGTGCATAACGCATCAGTAAGTCATCTAAATATTCCACGTTGCACTTGTATCCAATTTTGAACTCATTTATATCATTAATTATTTTAGATGGGAAATGGTATGCAGTTTATATGGGTGGAAATTGACCGCTCTATGACCTTTCCATCTGTAGAGTACACGAGGTACACGATCATGAAAGCGGCCACAAAGTGGGGAAATGCTAGTCTTCCGATAGTTCTCGATTGTGAATTTGTACGCTTTGCTGATTACACTGCAGCTAAAGTATGTCATATTCGAAGTTTTCATATTATTATGAATTGTAATCCTCTTTAGAAATCTGTTTTATTCTGTTTTCAGGGAATGAGTGGTCTTTTTAAGCTATTCCGTGATAAAAATATAGAATTAATATTGTGGGGTGTTAAACCGTCCGTAAGACAAATGTGGGACAATGTCATGAAAAAGGACGGAGTTTCTCCAAACTATTGTGCAAATGAGACTGAACTCGAAGTTACTATTACAAGTTCGTTTTAACATTCATCGCACTCTAGTATTACAGCATAAGTCCTCTGATTTGTTAAAGTTTTGATTGTATTATTTTTTAGAAATTTTAAAAGAAGCAGCTTTAAATGACCCACATTTGCAAACGGTTGTGGACAACAATAATGACAATGAGGATAAAGGAAACTCAAAAGAATAAAAACCGTAGTAGTAGTCAGTTTTTTTTACAGTAAGCTGGTATAAATTTATTATTTTTGTACAAAACATGTATTTAATAAAACGAAATAAATAACAAATACAAAAACAAATAACACTTGTTACTCTCTTAGACAATTTTATTTCGGAAATGCTTTCAAAATATCTACAAGTAAGGCAAAGTATCCCATAGGTATAGAGATTTAATTCGTCCAATTGGCTCAAACAGCTTTTAGAAACATGATTTTTGATGTTCTTAAGCCTATTTTCAACTTAAATTGATCTCTATCAATAAATCATTAACAAGACGATATTTGCAACTTTAAAATAATCTAAGAATCAAACAGCTATAATATGGCAGTTGTCAAATAAGTCTGACATGTGCTTTTGATAGATCTCATAAAACTAAGATAAACCAGCATGGAAAGGCTATCAGGCTGAGCAAAGGTCATATAAATATGTAAATAAATAATTGGTTTTTGTAAAGTTAAAAATAAATTATTGCACGCTCAATACCCGTATATTAATCAATAGCAATCAGTAATTCCAAAAAAAACTGGACATAACTGTAGGAAATACCCCACACTTGATTCATATAGAAGTTCAAAGGACAATTGCATTTCATTGTTCATAGAACTGTTGGAAAAACCGTTTCCTTAATAGATTTTAAATACATGTATTTGATCATAGAACTAAAGCACCGGGCATATTAGGAAGATTGGTTGTAGCTAGTATCAGGATTTCACATCTGCGTCTGGTGTGCCTGTTCTGTTGCTCTAATGTGACGAAGTCAACTAAAAATATTGAAGGTCACCTTGTGACATCAGACAAAACAATGTTATCACATTTATCAGCTGAATTGAGAGACAAGACAACACAAATGTCAAAATACTTGACTTACTCTTACAATTATATAGACAGCTAATTTAGTTTCACTTATTCATTTATGAAACTCCTAACGCATACTTCGAGAATAATAGTCTTCTCATATAAAGCTAACAGGTGTAATCTACCAAGCCGAAATTTTGGAAAGATGTCCGAAATAGAGAATAAATTCCCCTTGCATAAGAAATACAAGGGGTTAGAGCGGAATGTTTGGTAAGCGTTGAGAATTTTGGTCCTTTTTGGGAAATACAATGTGATCTCTTAATATTGAACTCAAGTGTGTAGTACGGACTTCTTGTACTTAACACGTAAGGAGTCTGGAATGTGGGGAAATGGGAATCTTAACACTTGAGACCGCAACGCAATGTATCTTTGTTCCTTAAAATAATTTGTTCCTAGTTTCGCATTTTCATCAAAGCCGTATTCTAGCATGGTATTCTGTATTCATTGATTCATTGAATCCTTAAATAGCCCATCGTTTATTTGAAGTGTTAAAAATACACCAGATTAATCCCAATTGTAAAGATAGTAATTGGCCAATTTCCTTCTCCGAAAAATGGTGATATCGATTTATTGTGTATTGAGCTGAGGGTGGAATTATAACAGGTTTTTCTGAGTAATTAATTTCAACGGAAAAATTATTTTGTATTCTATACTTTTTTGTTTGAAGGGTGGAGTTTATAGATTTTAATGCAAAATACAAGCCTTTGAACCTTGGCCAAGGGTTTCCTGATTTCCATCCAGCCGAAAATGTAACAGCCACTTTGGCTAAAATATGTTCTACCCAGGCTGACCCTCTTCTTCATCAGTACACTCGCTCATACGTGAGTATTATTAATCTCTCGTATCTCTGTATATTATCTTTATATCATTCATTCGGAGCGCAAAGGATTAATAAAACTGACTATAGGGGGAATAGAATGTTTGCCACAATGGACATTTCTCTAGAACTATGAACCATATTGGACAAATCAGAACCACGCTCCAAAATTCCGTACCCCACGCAATAGACAATGTTTCAAACAATAAGTACCTCCCGTTATAACCACTCCCCCCACTCATTTAAATATTTTTAAAATGTTACATATTTAATGCATAAATGCTGTAAAATATTCATGAAAAGTTTGAAAATGGCTAGTACATAGTTTCTTAAAGACCCTGCATGTTTTGGTATTAATATGAATTTTCAAAACTTGAAAAAATGTGTGCATTATGTAATTTCAGGGACACCCAAGACTTGTAAAAGCTCTTGCAGCTATGTATGGCAAACTAATTAATAGAGAAATTGATCCAATGAACGAAGTTTTAGTGACTGTTGGGGCCTACGGATCCCTATTTGCCACTTTTATGTCCATGATCGGACCAGGAGATGAGGTATGAATGTTTTATAATGATATAAATGTGTAATATAACATAATCGAAACCAATCAATCCACACACCCGTACTATTACATCTGAAGTCCTTCATAAATGTTTTATTTAATTGATTTGCAGGTGATTTTAATAGAGCCTCACTACGATTGTTACCGTCCGATAATTCTACTCGCAGGGGGAAAACCTGTTCACATTTCGTTAAAACCTTCAAATGCAAAAGAGCCAACATCAGGAAATTGGGCTCTTGATATGAAAGAGTTAGAAAAGTTATTCAATGAAAAGACCAAAATGATCGTTGTGAACACTCCAAATAATCCTTTGGGAAAAGTATATACCAGGCAAGAGTTAACCGTACGTATCCTTTTGAATATTAACTAAACATTTTTAATACTATTTATATCGTAGTATTATACCTTCAGGGCTTCCCTTGCAATTGCTTAAAAAACTTTGGGGAAGGTACTTTTGATTTTATTTTAGTGCATTAATAAGGGGATTGGTTTTTGATGCTCGTCGTGGGAAATTTCGCGGCTAATAGTGTGGTCGTATTGTTTAATTTAAATATAAATATGCTAGGAAATCGGTGAGCTTTGTAAGAAGTACAACGTGGTTTGCATAGCTGACGAGGTGTATGAAATGAATGTATTTCCTGAGTTTGAACACGTCCGAATGGCATCTCTTCCTGGAATGTGGGAACGAACAATAACTGTCGGATCCTCTGGGAAAGCTTTCAGGTGAGATGATAAGCATGTTGACAAAGGGAATACGAGTTTATTTATTATTTATGCTGAATCTCATATTTTGAGTTTATGAGAGTTATCGATTGAATGATCTTTGTAGTTTGACGGGATGGAAAATTGGATGGTCGTATGGACCGACGAATTTAATGAAAAATTTGCATGTAGCGCATCAAGTAAGATATAATAAAATCTATTTACCTCTTAGGGAGATCAATAATTAGATTTTCACAATCTCAAAATATTGCGAGGTGAAAAATGCGTGTTATAATATCGATATTCCAGAGTTGCGTGTACACTTGCAATACTCCATGTCAAGAAGCATTGGCAGTGGCAGTCGAAGCTGAAATTCCACTTCTTGGCACTCAAGAGTCTTACTTCTACAAATTGGGTGCTGACTTAAAAATGCGGTGTGACATTTTCACAAAATCCGTTCAGAAAGCAGGCTTCATCCCAATTACCCCTGAAGCTGGAGCTTTTCTTTGTGCTAGCTGGAAACCATTAGGTACATCTTTTTATTCTATTATTGATGTTCATGCTTTGTTATTTTTGAGGTCAACAAAGATAAAAAGTCTTAAAAATTGTGTGTGGGCGTTTGCAGAGTCCAAGTGTGACCTGCGAGATGAGACGGATCCATATTTAGATTACAAGTTTGCTAAATGGTATGCGAAAAAATGGAAATTGTTAGGAATTCCTCCATCAGCATTTTACTCCGAGGAACATAAAAAAGAAGCGGAATATCTCATTCGATTCTGTTTCTACAAAAAAGAAGAAACTTTAGCGGAAGCTGACAAACTCCTTACTGCATGGGCTAATAACAATCCTTAATACGATTTTGAAGTTCTAAACGAAATCTTCTGTAATCAAATAGGGTGAAAAATTAAATAAATCAGAAGCATTTGATTATGTAAAACTCTTTGTATCCAAGCATTTTTGATGTTGCCATGATATTCAACTAACTCCATTTTGATATCTTCAGAAAAACGCCAAAGTACAGATATTCTTGAATGTCAGTTTGATTATCCATTACATAACTAATAATTTTAACCAAGTACATCCTCTGAAAATACTCAACACTTCCCTTAATTTTGTAATACAATATAAAAGTAAGTGAAGTGAACCTATAGAAAAACTTGCATAACCAAAGAAACCACCCTAGTTGCAAAACACAATCATTCTCTTGAACTTTGACCAGTTTTTACTTGGTTCAAAATCATATTGAAATATCAGGAAAATGCTGTACTCAAAACTGCTCACTGGTAAATAATTTGCTATGAACGATCATTCATAACTATAACCTCTTTTTAAATCAAACTCATCCAAAGGGTCAATCAGTCAGGCTTAGTTATTCTTACTAATTGATATTGATTTGAATTCTTCCGTGTTTTCTCTTTCAAAACATTATTCCAGGAGCTTTAGACTGTAAAAATCTCAAACCTGTGTGCATACCTACTGATTTAAATAGGGCCCAGTTAGTAATAATATTATTGCAATTATTTAACCCCGTCATTAGCTACCCAAAAATCTCAAGCTAAAAATAAATACAGAAAAGAAGATTTGTATCTGAAGCCTCAAACCATCGGAAAGAAATACGCAACTTCCGTCACAAACTTTCCCTTTCGTGATTTATGTTAAGTTTCCTTAGCCTTATAATGATCGCATGCTACATGCTGCTATAAACTTGGTAAGAATGATGCATATTTATAAGAAGTGGAAATGGGCCATCCGAAAAACCAGCAGTGGCACTCACTGCTTCGAGTATCACCAGCAGGGAGGATTTTATAGCTTTTACATCAAAGAATGGAAAAGTTGGTAAGAATAAGAGAAAAAAACGTTTCATTCATGAATTAGATCAGAGAAAAAGCGCACACTCTGTGGACTTTTTTAAGGACATCTGAAACTATTACAGAGAATCAAAACGATTCCCATTACTTAGTAGTAATACTTTTAACTTGGAAGAAGATTTATAAGTTGATGATTCTGTGACTCATTTGGTTGGTAGACTACGGGTTTTATTTAGAAACTCGCAAATTTTAGACCAGGATAAATATTAATAGTGGTAGTGTGGTCTTATCATTCTCTTCGTAGTAAATGCTGGGTCTTGAACACGCGGCTTATGAATATGGGACCGAAAATTTTGAATCGAAAACCTCATATTCCAAACCCGAACAATAATAACAATGATTATAATGCTTGTATAAGATCTCGTATAAACTATCAAAAGGATTAAAATAATATTTCAAAGAATATGCAGGCAGTTAGTTGTTAGAGAAAGTACACACGTACACATGCTAAATGTGTCACATGTACCTGTAAACTCAAAAGACAATAGTTCCCCCAGTCATAAGTATAGTCTAGTCTAGTTGGATCCTTGTCCTTGTGGTTATTATTGTCTCATACTATTATTATCCTCATCGCCATCATTCATTATCAACAATAGTCACCGTTATCAATGAAATGAGGCACACGCATAACCACGGGCTATATGAATTGCCAATAGCAATAATCCTTTAGGTCCTATTCTAAGTCTCATATTATATATTATTACCTACTTTCATCGTTTGGAAATTATTTGATTCTCTACATCAGCAAGTTCGGAGATGGTAACTAGAAACACTGGTAATAGCACCCGGGCATTGTATAACCATCCATGAATGAATAAAATATGAATGAATGGAAATACTATATATATTCTGTACCAAGTTACAGTGTAGTAGTACCAGTACATTGCTCAGGGATAATTATTATTCTGTTTGTTCTTAGACGGAAAAGCTATGGTTTAATACCCTAGTTCTAAGTTAGTGATTCCTAGTTTGTTGTTAAGATGAGTTGCATACGGTAAAGTAATTCTCTACAACTTTCTCTAAGACAGTCTCAATATTTCCCTTGAACATTGTGCTTAGCAAGTTGCCATATAATGAGATCTTAAAGTACAAAGTGGTTTTATGTTTGTGTGAATGAAATGGATGAAGAACTCGGAATCTACCAGACCCATTATTATTGTGTGATGTATCAAGCCAGAAGTAGTCTTGGTAATCCGCCTAATATTCCTCTTGATGAGGAATATAAATAAATGATTTCATTTGCGTTTGATGAGACAGGAACATAGTTGTTTTCTCTTGTCTTTAAAGAGAAAGTGAAAAGGGGGAAAAGGGAGGAAGTTTATAGTGTCAGTGGTATTATTGGAGGTAGTGGTGTAGTTTTTTTATTTTATCAATACATCGTACAGCTTTCTTGACTAGAGGTTGAAAGGTAGAGGTGAAAGTGACTCTTTTAGGGAGGAAATCCTTATTCATTTGTTTTCATAGGATTTTTTCTGATTGAGAAAGGAGATTTGAGCCATGTAGAAACCTAAATAGTCAAAGACGGTTGGATTTTTTATGAGCCCGACTGGAGTACAATATGTGGTAAAAGGATATGAGCTTTAGGTCATGGCATGCCATAAGGGAAAGGATAACAACTACTGCAATAGATTGCTTTCTTATCCCATATTCACATATGAGATTCTGTGAAGGATTCTTTTCTTGTTGACTAGAAAAAATGTTTATAAAAGTGTCTTAAATTTTCTCCTGAACTATAGGTTATTTTTTGATAGAAGTTTGAATTTTTTACTGGGGGTAAGATAGCTACCTAGTTGAACGTTAAAATGAGAAGAATGATGGGAATATGTGGTAGGGTGATCAGAGTGATGATGATTGTGAGAGAAAGGAGGATAGATGGATGGCTGTTTGGTGTTTGTGATTTGATGGGACTTTTACATAGGGACTTTCTCCCTATTCTCCATCCTGCTTTCACTGCCACTGCCATTGCTTTCACTTCCCGTTTCTCCGACCTGCCTTGTCCTCCTTATAAAATTTTAACTCGCATGGTTGGGGTGTGCAGCTGAGGGTGACAGATGATAAAACTGGTGGACTTGAGAACTTCTCTCCTTCACTGGCTTGGAGTGTTGCCAAAAAACCAGCTGCGTGGGTGGAAATTCCTTTCCAACTTATACTCATACCGCATTTTGTAAGTGCCCTAGAATCTATAACAATGTACTGAAATCTACCTACGTACTACCTACAAACGTACAGTACAATCTACTTCATCGTATATATTCTCTACTATATCCTGAGATATTGTTAAATCTATCTAGGCACCTCTTCCACCTCCATCAGGACCACTACGACTTCTATAGAAAGTAGGACTACTAAAAGAAGGCCACGAATTACTAAATACCTACTTACTATAATATCTACAATCTTCACTACACTCTATCCCTATCTTCCTCCCTTTTCTATGAATCAGACTAGCCTTTTTTCATTCATCTCTTTCTATCTGCCTGGTGAAATTCATTCTCAACTTGCACTTTATTCTGTTCGGCAAAGTCCTCACAATTTCGGGATCCCTTTCCCTCTCTATCGTATCGTGTTGATATTACTGCATCACTATTCAATGTTACCCAATGTATGTTATTCAACATTGAAGTGAAAGAACTCTCTCTCTAGTAAAGCTTTGACATTGTTGTAGCTCTAGCATCACAACCAAGGACCACCAAACAGTACCCCACTACTATATCATACCCTAGGCAAATCCTATCTTTTAACCGTGGCACATTACTCGAAGAAAAGAGAGCAAGAGGGAGAGAATAGAATATATAGTTCATTGGAACCAGATGAAATGGAACCTTCAAAAATATTCGTAACAATATATTATTATCCTTTTGAATGAGTGAAAGGTATACCACAATGCCCTTCTTTGGGCACATTCCTTCCGATTTAATATACATTGTCTAGTTATTCTAGATCCTAAACTAAATTCTACATTCACAATACTATACTCCCACACCTTTTGTTACAGGCAAGTAGGAAAGAGAGAGACAAAGAAGGAAGGGTTTCATTCATGGAGATTCGAGTGGTTAAAGTCACTCTTGCTCATTTTCTTTCCATACTACCACCACCACCACCACTACTACAAGACTTTAGGATTCCCTGGTCCTTTTCATTCAGAATGATAATGATGTTGGTGGTGATGATGATCAAAAACCCTCCCTGTTTCTCAACTATGTCATGTAGTAGAATATACACAGCTTCCGCAATCAACCATCCATCCACCCTCTCCTTCTCATTCCAATAATAATGAAAAAGAAAGCTACAAATTGAATTAATCATCGTTGTGGGGAAAAAGAGTCGGTCTCGTTGAAAGTAATAGGGAAACAACTGATTCCTTTTTTCCTAAGGGAGTCCTTCTAAAACGGAAATCTGACGAAAAAAGTATTCATTCTTGTTTTGGATTCATTGGCCAAAGAACAGAACCCTCTTACTGGGATACATGTATTGTACTGTGGTATTATTTCTCTAATATTTCAGCTTAGCTTCCTCTTGTCTTCCTTTCTGTAGAGATTTTTTATTCAGATCCTTTGTACTATCATTTGTACTACAATATATCACATCGTTAAAGTAGATTGTAGTTTTAGTGGTAGTTCTAGTAGCTCATAATATCAGTGGGTACTCTTCGTTTATGATCAAGCGTCATTATTATTATTCTTTGAATTTATTTTCATGTCATCTACTTAAGCCTGAATCGCCATATCTTGCTTCCATCAGCGGATCCTCATACTTTCTTATTGTTACATCTTTTCAAATGTTATCTAAACCAAAAAGTAGGTATGGTAAATATTTGTGCAGGTTAATTTGACTTTTCTGCAGAAAATTTTCCCTTAGAACTTTGAACTGAAACTAAATACTACAATTAACTACTACGTTGTTATAAATCAACCCTCCTGAGGTGGAAAGCATCTCCGTTCCTAATTAAATCATTGCTGTTTCTAGGGTAGTGGAACAGCAATGGGCTTGTGGGAACAACAGATGCAGATGGATGAAATAGTAGAGGCATGGAGAAATTAAAATTCAGAAGAATAAATTTCATCTATTTACCCAAGAAGATGAAGTAAATAGATGAAACTATTAAAATATTTTCATCAGAGCGTAAAACTCAAATTTCCAAGTCCGTCAAGTCCATTAACATACATTAACAGTAACAAAGTTAGTTTTAGCAAAGTTAGTTTACTTAAAATTAATATGAGAGATATATCCTCCATTCCTTGTTTTTACAAACTTTGACCAGTTTGTTTGAATGGATAGCATCATAAATTTTAATTTTCTTCGTAAAAACTTCCAAGAATTTGAGCAAAATAAAAGTTCTATTTTTGGCCTGCTCCAACCCAAGTAAAAAGTTTTGAGGGATTATCAACATCCCTGGAGTATGTATTGGTCAAATTGAGGTCCACATTGAGAGCAAAGTATAGAAAGATGTACGGAATTACACGATAGTCGTAGTAGTAGTAAGTTTTTACGAGTGTAATACTCTAGTCGAGTCGTAATGATGATCGCAATCACTTTTCTTCTATTTTTAGACCTGGAATGTGATCCTTATGCAAATCCTTGCTAAATATATACTAAAACTTTAAATAAAAAAGGAGGGGTAACCAAAGGGCCCACAGTTTTATTGCTTTTTGTCTAACTTGGCTGCTACTAGGGTTGTTGATAGCCTCCAATCAATATCAACATCCGAATGTGATTTTACTTCTAAAACTTTCAAATGAAGGTTTACAATTTTCCATCTAATGCCCACATCGGGAGCTTTAAGTCTGATGGCGATACATTAAATATGGTAAATATTTGCTGTATTTGAAGCAACAGAAGTATAGTGCTAAGGTGTATAAAATTAGTAAGCAAAATCCAATACCCATGGGAATCAGTCTGTTTGTACCGTTGCCAACTATTCTTGTTACAAATCATGGGCAATAACCAAGCATCCAAATTTACTTGATTTAACCAAGCACTTTCTCCATGGCTCACATATGCTTGGATTTTTCAATTCAACATTTACACACAGATTTCTTAGAAATTTTAAGCTGGCATCTGACATAATATACGTAATACGAATGACGATGATATACAATACAGTATGATTTGATATAATAATTTAAAAAACAATATAATAACAAACGCACACCACAAGTAACTCCCAACTCACGCATGACTTTCTCTCAGCATTGATCAATACGCTTTAATACATTATTTGATTTTTAACTACGACCTAAAGAAAATGGATAGAAAATCTCTTGTACTTATTACACTCATTCATACGTAAAAGTACGTTTCCATTTGAAGGATTTCTTTCCTTTTAGTCTCTCAATTCTAAAGAAATTGAGAAAATAATCTAAAAATAAATCGAACTGTGAACCAGCGAAATAAAAAACAAACTTTTACAAAAGAACAACTTCTATTTTCCTGTCTGAGCAATAATCTATTTCAAAATTCAACCCCCTTCCCCAAATATTTCCCGACATGAGATAAAAATTCTAATTTCAATACGAAAGCACAACTTTTAACAAAAGCGGATCTTTAAATCTAACAAACTAAACAATTTCTAGTAGTTGTATTATAAAGACAACAATAGAAAAGCAGGAAATAATAATGTTAATAATATTTAAGGAGAGGCAAAGTTTTCATGAAAGGAAGGGATGCCTGCACAAGAAGGAAATCAAAAGCCAAGTCCAGCGGAAAAGTAAATCACTAGAATTTATTCCTCGATCCATCTACCTCAACATCATCATCATCATCATTCGAACAATATACCCCATTCCCTTTGTACAAACCACCCACGCAAAAACAAACAAAATTATACAGAGCCAACGGATTGAAGATATAGGGACTTTTTCAGATAGGGAAATTCCCCAACCACAAAAATTAAAAAGGCTTAATGTGCATTATACCATTGTATTGAAATCCTTAAGAATTATACTTTTTTGTCATCAAACTAACAATATTTATTTCCTAAGACACAAAAAAGTTCTACCACTGAAGATGAAGTTAATTGATCCTTTATTACACATTGCATTGCTTTGTCTCGTATACTACGACTACCCAGACTTTAATTTACTTCAATATGTCCAAAATCCAAGTAATGTTTTTGCCTTACACTTAATTACGACACTTTTACTCTTGCTTAGAAAAACTCCAGCTCACTAAACTTTTCTCAACTTTACCGTCAAACTCACTCGCTTGGGGATATTACTACAAGTTTTTTTTTATTTGAAGTTACTTTAAACTTAGTTTGGATTTCTGCATGTAATAAGTAACGTAAGCATTATTAAATAAAAAGGGCTTGTTGATTTCAATTTCAGTGTGTATGTGTGGGCGTATGCAGAGCGTAATAAATTGTGTGGGTGATAAAACTTTATTTCTTAGTTGTATCCTATGTTTTACAACTTTCTTCGTTCTATTTACTTTGTTTCAGAATAAAATGAACTTTATGAATCTGAAAGGAATATGAATGTGTTTTCTCTACTATTTCTTTTTTGTATTGGTCAAAAACATCGTTTTGAAAAGGGGGTTCTCTTGGGGAGCTTGTTTAGCAAAATTATTTGTTAGTAGGAAAAAAATAGTTATAAGTTGGTACGTGCATGGGACTCTGGGTTTTTGTGCTGGAATAGGGTGTATTGCACCATCCTTTTCTTTTTCCTAATTCTTTCAACTAAACTTGCCATTTTAAATCCTTCCGTTTTTTGTTGGCTAGAAAAGTAACAAATCTAATGTACGTAGAACTTAACCTTTCTCTTGAGTAGGAAGTAAGCCTTTAGTGTGTTTATTTCTCAATGGGATCAGAATCCATACTTTTCACGTTAGTTCCCAGTATCATATCACCATAATAATATAATTCAATCTAGACTGCTGCCTTTGTGAATCCGTGATATGTGATCTTATGCATTTATCATCAAACAAGTAATTTGAATACATTAAAAAAAGAGGCCAATAAGTATTTCATGTCAATCCAGAACGAAGAATATGGATACGAAGACAATGAAGATATTTGTAATTACTCTTGTATAGAGGCTGCTATTAGGATACTGTAAAGTGATTGTGATGATGAGTAACGCCTGACTAAATGTTTTTAAATGATAAATTTAATGAACAATGATCATTTTTAAATGTAATGGATAATGTATGAGGATATTATAAAATCCTATTGAAAAAGAGGCTGAAAAATGATTATCTAAGAAATTATTAAGAAAATATGAAATTACTACATTAAGAAACTACCCAAATGTATGAATTGTAACCCTGAGATGTAATAGCCCTTCAGTTAGGGAAATCTCATTGTAATTAATATTAATAATAATAATAATAATAATGACTTTATATTGGCAACCATGTGAACCCTCATGTCATATATCATTGTCAATTGAATAAACTATGGAATCTGAATCTTCAAAATTTTGAGTCAAAATATACTTACAAACAAGAAATACTTATATACTATATATACAAACAAGAAATAATTTCATTGACAATTAGATTACTTGACTGCCGAGTAGTTTTCAAATCCTTCTCGTTTCAAATTAACTTTAGCTTAAAGGAGGAGAAAAAGACAAGTCAAGAGGTGCTATTCTTCTCCATGTATCAGGGTAAAAGTCAGGGGCGTACCCAGACTCGACCCTTGGGGGGGGCTTGACATTGAGTAGATAGTGTGTATATATTAACATTTTTGTGTGAAGCCAAATTTGATATAACCAAAAAATTTAGTACAAAAATTAGCCAGTGGATGACAACAGTTTTATCGAAAAATTACAAAAAAATGTTGTCACACACAACAAAAAAATAAAAAATTTCAACATTTTTTTAACAACATTTTCAACACAAAGATACTACATGGACATATAACCACTGTGTCCACTTGACGGCATTTTAATGCTGACACGACTGAGTCAGCGTTTCAGTTTTCGAAAATTCCAGTCAGGCTTTTGCTGAAAAATTAGCTAATTTTTAAACTTAGCATTTTCAGATATTTTCTTTTTGAAAGTAATTTTGTAGAACAGGTTAACCATACTAACCAAATGAGCAACAATGTGTTTACTGCACAAAGAAATTTAATTTTATGGATGAAATGAGATTGTGGATTGTCGTATATTTAATTGGTTCCAGAGATGACTAAAATGCATGGTATTTAAACACATTTCTTTAAAATGCGTATTTAAAATACATTTTTTGTATTTCAAGCGTTCCAGCGCTGAATCAATTAAATGATAGTACCTAATTTTGAAAAGCTTATTGTGTGTAAAATGATAAATTTTCGATATACAATTAAATGCGGTATTTTGGCTGTTTGGCAATATCGTTGTAGTTTAATAGCCATCCAAAATGGCTTCAGGAAAGTACTTTGGATGGTTTCTAGTGTTTCGTAGTTTAAACCAAAGCATTTTGGTCACCTAAGCTAGACTTTACAATGCACAATTTCATTTCAACTGCTCAGTACGTGGGCTTGCATTTGCATTCATTTAGCATTTTTCATTAAATTGAACATTTTTGCATGAGAAACTTGACTTATAAAATACATAAAAACTACATAATACATAGGTAGTTCGTCTTGAAATAATTATCTCAAAAAATAGATAAAAAATATTGTTTTAATTGAAATTATTTCCATTTTTCCGAAAAAAACGAATAATATCTAGTGCTTGTCCAAACCCTTGGGGGGGGCTCAAGCCCGATAGCCCCCCCCTTGGGTACGCCCTTGGTAAAAGTAGAAGGGACTATCTCTATACTGGCTTGCATATATTGCATTCCATTCAGACGACCCTTCATGTCCCTATCCTTTTAGTGACAAGTCTTCCCCGTCTTTCGACGAGGCTTTCCTTTTCATATCAGATTAGACCTTAAACCACAAAACATAATCAAAGGGACAGAACTATAAATACACAAAATAAGTCCCCAGTCTTGGACCTTTGAAAATGGTGAAACGCTTCCAAAAGGTTTAAAAAATATAATAAAAACGTTTTTCTATAGACTATTTTACTTAGATCTTCAACGTTTGATTTTTTTTATCAGAGGTGGTCTTTAAATCAGAATGAAAAAAGAGCTAGCTACTAAAGTATCATTCAGAAGTCATATTATAATAAAACTCAATACAAATAAAAATGCTGATTTTTACAACTTAATTATAAAGGTATGTAAGATCGTATTAATTGCAGAATCAAATTTACTAGTAGGGATTTGTCGTGTACAATAAACTTCAATGGAAAGGTGTACAGTTACTTATACATGTAAAATCATGCTTTGTTTTTATAGTTGGAGTATTTCATCACTGAGCCCAGCTTGATTCCAAAAATATTGAAAATAACAGTAAAATATGGGGAAGAATGGACCCATTATTGTGTTGTTGTAACACATATTATGACACTTTGTTTCATGGAAAGACGTGAAGAAAGTCGTGTACTTAGTAAAAGTAGTTCAGCTTGATTATCCTTAGACATTCTATAATGAATTAGGAATATATTCATAGAATCCTTGTACAATGCTCAAAATGGAATGAGTTTCCGTTATTTTTGGTTTACATGCAATTTAGTTCTGTTTAATTATATTTTGCCACAACAAAGATCAGTACTGATTTACATATCCTGAAACTTTCGCATATCCTTGATTAAGAAAGTAACTAATATCATAGGATCTTACGAAAACAAAATCATTTTTTTATTAGCTTCATTATTTAATTTCTACCATGCTTAAAATTTTATCAGTCAAATTGATTCTTTCATAGATTCATTTCTCTTGACACTAGAGAGTAGTTATAACTTCGAAAGCTGGATGGCAACTCAGTATGTAACTCAAAAATCGAACTTTTTCCATAAATCATGGAACTGGTATGGCAATCATTATCACGAGTATTTGTTAAAAGTGTCATTTTTAAGGGATGCTATTGATTCAAGACAGCGTAAACTCGACAGCCAACCCACCAATCTACGGAACAAGTTGCTTCCCAATAAATAGGAAGTCCTGCATGGCCATTCTCACCCCAAGGAATATTGTTTAGTATTTCATTAACGATATTGTACGACTATTATACGTGTACAATGGAGTTGGTTGAAATATTGGTTTTTAGATTTGTAATTTTTGAGATTCAAGACTTATTTAATGTACACCCGGCATCCACTCGGTTTCTATGTAAGATGACCCGGATCTCATTACATAGGAAAGAATACTCCCAATCACAATCGAAATTAAAGGTTTGGTAAAGTTATATCTATGTTCAAATTATCAGACACCACTGCCTTTTCTCTTTATTCAATTTATTCCCTGTCTTCTTTTCTCTGCTTTCTCTTTTCATAAGAAATGAAAATTACATAGTCTGACACTGACTATCAAAGGGATTTACATAACTTTTGAAGATAAAAAAACTCCCTGTTGAAATCAGTCTTTTACTTTATATATTCTTTGCAAATATTCTGGTACATAAAATATTTTTTAAAACATTTTATTACAGTGAAAAACATCATAGCTTTTCCCATGGACAAAACTATGAAAAGTCTGATCGAAAGAATGACTTAGAAGTATAAGAAGTGAATTTTTAGAAAAAAAAACGTCCAGTCAATCTTAACGTTAAAGTTTACAAGCTCGCAAAAGTACAGTAAATAAGAAAATGCTTCGTATCCGAACAATTCCAAAGAAATTTTCAAAAGAATACTTGACCATACTTTAATTTGCAGTTAATTTGGACTGTAGTAATTATGCCTCAATAAACCATTGGTAATTAGTATAGATTTATCAGGGATTGATAAGCAATTTAAAATTAGTGTCAGTCATTAGAATGAAGTCCCACTAGGATTTCTCTATTATTAATATAATTACTTAGTAGTTCAAGTTTCTGGATTTGAAAACCAGTATTGTAAGCCAGTGCTGTAGAATTGCTAGAAACAGAAGCAAAGGGTTTTTTAACATCCTACCCTATTTTCATTTATAAAAAGGTCTTCACCATCCTTGCTGAATTAAGTGTGTTAAAATGATATTTGAACTCTTAATTTACTAACAACTAACACACTCTCTATTTACCTTTAAGTTTGTTTAAAATACTTTTGCAATTAGTAAAATTTTTATTGGTATTGAAGTTAAGTTTTCGTAACAGCTGAAACTTACGGATACGGAGGGTATATAAAATGCTAAATGGTAGTTTTTAAAAGGCCAAATCCCTAATCATCTAAATGTCATCTACTGTTGCTACATTTCTAAATTACTACGGGCCTACATTTTTGATGCTATTATGTATTTCTCCGTACCTTTCCCTCAAAAGCAGCTACATTTAGTAAAAGTATGAACCTCAAAATGTGTATTACTAAATGCAAAACAGCTAATTTCAGATTAATTGTTTGTATCTGAAATGTTTCTATTCAAAGCTTGAGAGCTGTACGGGCCTAGCTTCGACAAAAAAGCTTATAATGCTTGCCTTCCTATCTCTAGTCATAATGAAACAATCTTATATGACAAACTTTTTTATTTACTAGAAATAGAATCGGCTCAAATGACCCTTGAAAATGCATTGGAAATACTAAAGACCTTGAAATAATAAAACACCCCAATGATTTCCACCCTAAGAATAAGAATTGTGGATCTCTAAGTTTCTGTCTTTAAAAGTAAAACAATCTTCTGGTAGAATAGATTTTATATATATTAATCCCGATATGAAGATAGAATACAAACAGATGCATTTTAGAGCTCTGCGTTTGGGGCTAATAATTCAATTCATTGAACTTTCAACCCACGCATAAAACTCATGAAAAATTAAGATTTTCCTGTGCAATAAAATACGATTTGTGTACATAATAATATTTAGGAATAGCAGTTAAACGTTGACATCTCAATATTGCTGGGAAGTTTGTTGTATTCATAATTTTATTTCTTTCCGTGGCAAAGGTTCATTATTTATGTGTACTAATTGAAGTTTTCCCTGATCTCTTTGCCACAGACCAGGACTAAAAGCTTTGATTGTTTGACCGTTTTGTAGTCTGTACTATTGCTGAATTGAGGCTGTATATATTGAATTTAAGCTTAAAATTGTATTCAATCTCATTACTTGGAGAATAAATCTAGGTAATTAAAACGTTGTTAGTTTTCCTGTATCCCCAATCGAATCCCCTGAGTTCTTTGAAAATATATGACATGTTTGTAGGTTTGTACTACCGTGCAAAAATTGATATTGGCGAGACATTTAAATAAAGGTAATCAATCAATCAATAAAAGAGATACCTTATTACTAAGGTTCTTTTCCAAAAAATATCGGGAAGACAACAACAACTATTTAGAATTATTTTGCGTGAGATCAAACAAGCCAAGTCGGTATGAGTAGCAATGCCATTTTAATCATTATTAATTTTAAAAAATGTACTCATTTCACATAAAATACATTTTCTAAAATGGAAATAATTTCAAAAGATTTATAAAACAACATTAGCATGCTACGGCTCATAGCACTAAAAAAACAAAATAGTTTCTTTAAAACTTCGAATTGTCCAAATCCGATTGCAAATGTACATCCTACATCGGCATCACCCCTTGCTTACAATTTTTTGAACAAGCACATCAAAAGCAATTTTAAGAGTCCTCGCCAACTTGCGGCAGAGCTGACCTACAGAATCCAAAAAAGTACACCGTACCTTCATGGAACAGTTTCTGAAAAGTCTTTAAATAACTTAATTATCAAGAGAAATGTTCCTTGTTTTTTCAAGCTTCTCTGACTAAAGGCATTTTTAACATAATCAGCGGAATTTAAAAAACATTTACACTTGATTTATGAAAAACCACTTGAATTATCCTAAACCTTAAATTTTGATCATTGTACATGTGGCAGGAAACACATGTACTGCTCCAAAATGTAGTTGACTTAAATATTGCAAAAAAGTGTCATAAAATACATTAACGATTGATATTGCCAAAAAGTGCATGTTTTTATTTGATAATAAACTGCATTTTTAATTGAGCCGGTGTCATTTCGCTTGCAAATAAAACCTTGCTCATGTTTCAATCACAGTTTTTTTCATATATGCAAGGATTGGAAGTGGTTCGTGTAGGATTCTTAAGTAGTTAATAGAAGTTCAGTGTAGCTTCGCTCTAGTTTTTTTTTGCCACCCGGAATATAATGTAGTATGTAGTACAAGTTTTCTTATTGAAACCGATTTTTGTGTATCGTTTTATATTTCAATCTGAAAATTCAAAAGCAATAAAATATTACAAGCCTTTAGTTATGAATGAGGAGTAAATTGTGAATGTATTTTGTAGGTTTTTAGCATAAAGTAAGAAAACACTTTAATGACCACCACTTATATTATTATTTCATAAATCTAACGAAAATCTACTGCTTTCAGTGCTTTTAAAGTGAAAAAAGCCTTTCAAAGCACATACATGTTTAAATTAAAAGGAGAGGGATGAAATTGTGTAGGTTTCTCATTACTGAAAATTTCCCTGCTTATGAAATCATTAATGTTGGATAATATCTTCATTGCCTTTGTTAATTTCTAGGCATACAGAATGACGCACGGATTAAACAAGTACTCCGAAATTTATTAAAATGATTACAAGGCAAAGATGCTACTTTAAGACTTTGCGAAATAGAACAGAATAAGTGGATTGTTGTTGAGATTCAGTTCAAAATTTGCAAAAAACAGAAAAAAACGTGGGTAGTAGGGAGATTTCCTTTGGAATCAATAATTTTTGAGGTACCTCAACTCACAATATAACAATCTATCAATAACAAATTATAGAAAGGGACAATTTGGTAAAAATTATCCCTTTTCTATGCAGCCCTGTAATTTTTTAATGTATTTGATTCAACTCAATTCAATAGGTAATGATTCAATTCTTCAAACTTGTGGTCTTTTGTGCTCTTGCTAATTCTGAATTTTTTGCTAAGATAAGCCAAGGTGGAAAAGTACTGACATGTATTATATAAAAATGACAAAATAATAATGTCTACCAGAAACAGCTAAAAGAATTATTACGCTAAAGCAAAAGCAAACCCGGTGGGTAGGTTTCTTAAATCCCAGTATTTGTTTCCTAAATGATTTAATTACAAAGACAACATTTTGCAACTTGGCCTAATGAAACTCCCAATTATTAGTTTTATAAGCCTATTCATCGATCGACACTCTATACAATTTACTTTTTAAGGAATATTAACCTCTTAAAAAGGAAAATTTGTATCGACTATTAACACCTCTGGCATTCAAGGCCTACATTTTAGTCCTTGATCAGGTCCTCTACGTTTCATTACTAAAATCTCCCGTAATCCGAGTAGGCCCTTTTGTTTCAGTTGTTGTAAGAGATGCCAACTCACTAACTAAGCCTCAAAATATAAATTAATTTCACTGGTTTCAGGAATTATTTTTAATCTAAAACAAATATTAATTAATGCCATGTTGATGTACACTCCAACCCTTCTGTTAAGTGTACACTCAAGTAGGAAAGAAGCAATAGCAAAACCATGTTTTATTTTATTAGTAACTAGCTCTGTGATGCTCAGTCACTTATCCTCAGCTTTCCTCAATCGCTCTTACTCATTCTAAACGAAAAATAACAATTAAATCCAAATAATTTTACATTTAAAACGATGAAAATTCTGAACACAATCTAATTGATCAAAACGAGATACCTAGTTAATTTTTTAAAGACATGAGACAAATATTCCTGAGAAAAAAACCTCCACCGAATTTAAATGAAAGGTGTGCTACTAAGGACCCCCCTCCCCCCCCACCCACACATTATCGGCATGTAATGCAACGTGGAATAGTCATAAACCTTACACAATCCCCCCTCGCCCACATAATCCACTCCTTTTAGTGGTTTATGACTACTCCGACGTGGCAATCACAATTGAGATTGATTTCAGAAAGAAACTGATCATAATTTGCTTATTATTTAACTTAAAAGAAACATCAAAGAAGAAAGAAATTACAGGACTTTTCCTATCATCTTTTATGTTTGATACAATAGAAGATTATTACCGTTAATTTGTTTTTGTAGACTGATGATACAATTAGCATTAGTGTCAACTTGTATATTTCATGAAAATGAAAGGTACTGAAAAAGTTATAATTTAGTGAATGCGTCATGATCTCATAATCCAATAATTAAGTCATTATTGGCCGGGCAGAGAGTGGGAGGGGGAGGAGGAGGGTGTCACCCCTACTTCTAGTGACAAGTTTTACATAATCCATGTTCTGAAACCTGGAGAAATGAGATGGGGTGGGGATTGTGGGGATGGAAATCCGTGAGAGTATATAAATGCGACACTCTGCCATTCAATCTACCTTGAGAAATCAGAAGGAACTCTTCAACTCAACTTCTTCTTCATCTCTCCATCCCCTCTGGCTTAGCCCCATCCGGTCGGCTCTTCAATATCTTCATATTCTGACACCTTATCAAGGCTTCTTTACAGTTCACCCTTTCTTCAACATTTCGTCTACTTTTACCCTGTCTCATCCTTTCAAGTCACAAGGAACTACTACTACTGACTCTTACTCACGGCTTCCTTATCCTGGACATTTCTCATCAAGACCCGAAAAAGTAAGAAAACCAAAACTCTAAATTCTCTATAATCATTCGCCCTTGCATTAAAAAATGCATCTTTTCTAGACAAAACAATTCGATTCGAAAAAATTCATATATTCCAAAGTATTTAAGAATTTCAAGGAAAATATTTTCCTGGCTTTTCAAAATTTCTGAAACAAAAAAAAATGTGCTAAAAATATCGGTTTTGTTTTCGTAATTCAAAACTTCTAATAAGTATTAGGTTACCGATATCGCAGGGGCACATATAACGCGATACTGAATGTTTGTAGGATTTCCTTACATGATTTTCTGAGAAATAGGAGATATAAAAAGTTTCCAACATTTGATACAAGTAAACTCGGTCAAGCCCTTTAACAGGATAGACATACATACTGCAGAACAAAAAACAAATTGTTTGTAAAATACCATCCACTCTTTATATCGTCTTGTTTCATAATCTTACGAGGGGATAACATTGAACTTGCATTTTTAATACATGCTTGAACTACTTACGCAAATCAATGCGTGTGTCAAAATAAACAGTTCACATTTCAATAGTTGCCGATGAGTTTTAGGAGTATGCACAAATGCTTTTAAATCTCCTTAGCTTCAACGTATTTGACATTTTTTTCAATAATCTTGTACAGATTTCACTTGCATCTATAGAGATTAATAGCTTAGGTAATGTTTTCTTAAAGAGGGCTATTAGTCTGTATTACTCTGTATATAATGCTTGTGCTTGTGGTGCTGATTCCTGCTTTTTGCAATTTTTCGAAATTTAATAGTATTGACCAAGGTCTGGTGGCATCTTAACTGGGTGAAAAAAAATATTCCCCGAAATTATACTTATGTCGCTCACGGTTTCATACAAAGCACTTAGAGTTACTCTGCATGAAATTTTTGTTAGAGGCATTCTTGTTAAATACGTTCTGTCATGAAAGTAGCTTTAAACAGATCACATTGACTCCTTTATTGTACCAATATGCGAAGCTGTAGTTTGATTTAGGTTATTTAAAATAAAAACAATAGTTTTACTGGTATTTGGTATTGAATTTAGAATCTTTAAGGGTCGTGTGTGTATCTAAGAGTCAGATTAGATTGAAGAGTCAGAAAGATTCAATTATAAATAACAGAGGTATGAGATTTGTGTGGGTGGACTTTTTAGAGGCCGAAGGGGGTCATAAAAATAGTCCTCAAATCTCACCACCTGGGGAGGTGGAAATCAGAAAACAAAAATTAATAAACTTTTCCAAAATTTTGAATTTGACAGAAAACCAGAACAAGAAATTTAAAATGTGGGCAGTAAAGATTCTCTTCGTTATGGTCTTGGCTGTTCTTTCTTTGAACTTGTTGGGAGTGAAGGGTAACTCTCTGAAGGTAACTCATGCCCACTCAAAAAACAACCCCACTGGGGTGGACTACCCTCAAGAGTTGAAAACAAGATATGCTGCATTTTCACGAGGAACTCGAAGTCTTGATCAGGACATAAACGGCTATAGCACTACTAAAACCCAACTATGTGGCCGTAGACTTTTGGAGACTATGATTGCCGTTTGCAATAGCCCCTTAGGCCGAGGACCCAGACGGCGATCTCAACGAGCCTCTTCAACCATTCCTACTCTTTCTAAACCAGGTAATACAAAACACCTAGTACCTTTGATAAGCTTCATAATATAGGAAGGTGTTCGAGCAGTTCATCCCTCGCATTTCATCTTCCACGTTAGATTCAAATTATTACACTGACTTTTGACTTAGTTTAATGTTGATGGGGAAGAATTGCGTAGGAGATGAATTATGCAGAGAATGAAATGTGGGGGGTGAACTAACTTAGAATCAATGGGAATAATGAAAAAGCTTGGTGCATGTTCATTGCGCGACATGTAGTAAGGTAACTCCTATTGCTTTTTAATTTCCCTTTTTGGTCTAATTAGAAAATAATTAAAACAAACTATCGATGTTCGTCCAAAAATGAAAAAAGCGCTCATCATATTTGATGGTTGAAAATCTTGTAGCGTCAACTGAATTTACCGTAAAACGAGATTTAGAACCCCCCTCGGTTTAGAGCCCCCCCCCCTAAATAACTCCCCAGGTCTAGCGACTGGTTTGAAAAAATAACGTCCCCCGCCCCGAAATACAGCCCCATCCAAAAAACATAGTTTAGTGTATAGAAAATAGAAAAAAGTAATTTTAAATAATGGAAACAGAAAATAAACATACCAGAGAGTCTGGATCTACTGTACACCTAAGTTTTAAGGTTTCAAATCTAAAATTGTAAGAAATTTTTGATTTTGTAGACACAAATTATTGGTTTTTTGATAAAATGTTCTTTGATTTTTGCTTTGAAACTATAAGTCCCCCCCTGAATAGAGCCCCACCCCGAAATAGAACCCCATCCTTTTTGGAGGGTTGAAACAATAACTCCCCATGGGGTTCTAAATCGCGTTTTATGTTAATTAGGATTGATTGCGTACAATATGTTCGCATAGATTTTTCATTTTCAAACTACAGAGTTTGAAGCAACGTACCATTTGTTATGCATGTAAATTGTGTAACAGCAAAAGTAAACCTGGATATTTAAAACTTACAAAGGGACATACATATGGAACCAACCGTTTCAATGCCTAACCGTTCTCCCTATTTCTTCGACTCCTATCATTCAACCTCGTGTCGAGCTTCTTAATGCTTTTATTGTAGTACAAGGAGAACACTATACTATACTAAATCCTTTTCGGACAAAATATTTTAGGAAGCCGAGAAGAAAGCGAAGAAGATATGGGGGGTGAGAGATTTGAAGATCTACAAGAAGAAGAAAGGATGGACGAACTGAGTGGACTTCGTCACATGAAAAGGTCATCTTTTACACCAAAGGGAAAACTACCTCGAGATGTTGTTGAAGAATGTTGTAACAGGGCTCACCAAGGATGTTCAACTTCTCAACTCGTTAAATACTGCATCTACCTACCTGCAGCGTAAGCATTTTATCAAACCACGTTTTGATCATACTTTCTAAAAGTTCGAAAAGGTTTATGAGCAAAATGTCATAACCTTTCACCCAAAATTACCATTTTGGTACTTGCGCGTCTGATCCCTTATAAAAAATTATAAATCTCTCCAAGGCTTCTCGGCTATTGTCCTCCTTGATTTTCCCTACTTGAAAAAATGCTAATTCAAAATTAAATTTGCTTCGTTAGACCGGGACAAGAGGTGACAACTCCAGCCCCGACCACCACCACCGCACCACCGACTTCACAGGTAATGCCACTGTGAAAGATTTTCCTAACTCATATTCAGTTACTAGCCACTTCTTTGTGCGCATCTTATCAAAAAATTGTTTTAAAAACTTTTGGGCCATTTCTCTGTCTCTCTTTGTCTCTTTCACTTACTTTCTGTTTATGGCACATTTTCATGCATACTGGTACACAAAGCCAGAACCTACATCACTCCAACTATCCCACAAATGTTTAATTATTTAAAAGGCTTTCTTCTTATTAGACTAAAATGCATTAAGATTATAATTGATCTCATTAAATTGTCATTTTCTTTATACTATATGAATCCAAGCAAACTAAAATCAATTTTGTGAATAAATCTTCATATTGCATATTGTACATGGTCTGTGTAAAATGTAATCTTTAAGTACGTAACACGTTCTCCTTTATTGGTGTCTCTTTGCATAAGGACCCCCTAATTAAATTAAGGGACTAGGGTTTTTAGTATTCAAATCTAGAAATTTTTTATTCTTTCTCCTTTCCCAACTAAATCAGCAGTTTCCGATCAGCTTTGAATGCATATTTTAGCAACGTTTTTACAATTTTTTATTAAAATGTATTTAAGTCAGACAGTTAAATAATGAAACATTAAATCAGCTTTTGCAATCATCATAATAATAGCAGTATGCATAGATACTGATTTGGCTAATGCATACAAACGTCAAGTAAATCAAAGCATGTGTAGAATTTACGACACTTTCCATGTACAATTTGTTGGGAGATGTACAGAAAGCTCATCCCTAATTTCATACAGGACGAAACTATATTACTCATTTTGATCTTTTCATAAATATTTGCATGTCATCGTTTAATGTCATGCCAATTCGGGATCGTTCATTAATTGCTTAGGAAAATGTTATTCAAAATATCAAGCCTGAGATTCCTATTCCCAGTTGTTTTTCCAATTAAAGAGTTGATCTCTAGTCTCACTCATCCTGGCTAACTAGATCCCTTTTCGCTGAAAATCCTTTTTTATTTCCGAGTTCTATTTCTATTAGCAAATGTCCTACGTTTTTTTTGGAAAATAATTCACAATAAAGTTCGGAGAGGATTAATTAACAATAGAATTTCAATAAAACACGAATGGCCTAAATTAATGAATGATTCTTTATAATTGTCGCTTTGATTTGAATGTTTATGTGCCTCTAATGTCATCCATGTATGTCCGCTTCTTATTGTCAACCACAACCATCATCTCCTAAAAGTTTCGAAGTCATCGCCTTATTCGTATGAAAATGGAGAGCCCAAGTGTTCCAAGGACTGAAAAATCCAATGAAGACTTCAGTAGTAGTACAACGGTAGAGGAAATTCGACAACAAATAATTCACGAAGCTATTCAGTGCCTTTTCAACCCTGAATGTTACAGAATGGTGGATTCGGATGAAAATGTCATACTGCCCCCACCTCCCCTTTCAAATGCACTTCCTCAAAGGTCTCGATTTCCCAATTCTCCTCGTTTTATTCCTTCCGGAAAAAACAAGTCGGTTACTAACAATAGTAGTAGCAGTAAAAGTAAAACACCTCTTGGTGACCTATGTTCATCTCGGGGATCAAAAACTCGAAGTAAATCAAGACGACTGCAACGTCGCAGAAAGGTTTAAATCATCTTTTATGTGGCTTTTTTTGTTGTAAATTGTGTGGAATGTTGACATGTACTATAATTTGATGGAATATTTCAGCTTTGACTCAGTAATCTTTTTTAACTTTTCTACATTATAAAATTTCAAGTTAAAGGGATAAAAATCTTAAATTATCTCATTTGTATAATGTTCAAGTATCGTAAGACTCAATCTAGATTGTTTCATATGGACTATAATCTAGGAGAGGTTTATTTTCGATTTAATAATGTTGAGGAAAAACGCATAAAATGCTAATTATTATGGAACTTTAAAGAATTTTCCACTAGCTGACTTTAAAGATACTTTGAAATAACTACAAGTGTCGAACCTTAGAATATTCAAGTTTTAACAGACCCTAACAAATTGCAGAATGGTAGGTACTCAAGGGGGAGGTGTATTTTTTTTCGAATTTGAAGAAGGGGGATGACATATTTGGGGGTTTTAGGCTAACCTAACCAATGACATCGATTTTTGCTATTTTCAGTTTAAAAAAAATATTAGCATCAAATTCGATAATAATATAACTCTTGAGCAGCTTGGATCAAATTAATCTTGTAGTTTTTATTAGTAGTTTTACCATAAGCAATAATACATGTAGTCTCTAACTATGCAACTAATTTGTGGCTTTTTCTGTTTTATGATAAACCATTAGCAAGAAGAAGAAACATCTCGGTTGATTCCTTTAATCTTGCAAATTCTTGCTTGGTACACAAGTGTAAGTCCAGTGCGTCAACCTGAACTAGAAGACACTTCTGTGATGATACCCTCTCCTCGTGAGCAAGACGCTACTACTACTACTGGTGGCAGTGGTGCCAATCAGGGTCCCAATATCCGACCTTCTAACGCTAACCTTAAACCTGCTACTGCGGTAACTACTCTCTCTATTCTGTACTTTTCTTCTTTATTAGCTATCTCTTTTTCTCATGGAACTCTTCTTTAAATTTCTGATTAAAGTAAAATAAATGTGATCCAGTTTCTGTAATCCAGAGGAAGAATATCCCTTTGGGCTTATTCTTTTCCAATTTTTTAAAAATCTATCACGCATACGATACAATACGATTACAAAATTAAATTTTAACTTCCGTAAAAACTAAGCCAAGTGATAAATGATGACCCCAAAAAACGTTTGCTTAACTTTCCTTTCCAATTTAAAATAAAACTTTACAGACCACTGGACGACGATACAACCCGGATGACATACGTGATTTAGGAGACCGTAAGTCCCAAATGACTGTGTATACAGATCCTCCCTATCGGACCAGATATGTCCAATTTCCTTTGGGAACTAACGATGGAATCACTTATCGGCATTAATTTTGCCTTTGAAAATTGAAAGTATCCAAAACCAAAGTATTATTTCCGTTTTAATTTCTCTGTAGAGATTTGGTTTAAGTATTATTATTATTATTCTATAAAATACAATAGCTACTCACTTATTTCCTTTATTTACTGAGGTTCATTTTTTGTACTAAAAATTAATGTCAATCCCTTGTAAAGGACCATTGACTGTCAAGCTTATTACTGCCAACGCAACAGCAAGCTTAAATCTAAACATTTTATATAAATTTTGTTTACCTTTTTATGTTTACCTTTTTTACAATTATGAATCATAAACTCATTGTCGACCAACTATTTACGTAATGATTTGCTTTGACTAAAATTTTCAAAAGTTGGATTACTTTTTGGGATACGAAATCTATTTAAAGTTTGAACTCTTTTTTAATTTTCAAAAAGACTTTTAATAGCAAGGATAGTTATCAAAACATTCCAAATCCTTTGCACAATTATCTTTTAATCAAAATGATTATTAAACTTAAAAAATTTTAATTACATGCTCAAAATTGGTATTACCAAATTGAAAAAAACGTATTTGGGCAAGTTAGATCCCCATTCACATTTTAATATCCTTTGTCTACACAGGTTGCGGCCAAGTAGAAATAGTTAAGATTTTTATTCTAATCCCACTTGCTAAGTAGATTACCCCTGTTTAGGCAAACCTTGTTATAGAACTCATAGAAAACTGAAATTCAGTCAAATTTTCAGAATCTTAAAGATTTATAATTTACTAGAATTTAGACACCTAATTAAGGTGCACTATTTGTGTGTATTAATTAGCTAAGCCCAATTAATTTTGTCCAGACTCTACACATTACTGTAATGGTGGTATAATGTAACTTTTAAATACATCTTTTATTCAACTCATAATATCCCTAAGTCCCTCTTTATAGTATTTAGAGTTTAGTCTAGTCACTCTCCTTTCTAATCTTACTCTTGAATTTTAATCTTAAAGCATTTATGTGCTAAAATTACTAAAATAGTTACGAATATCTTGATGGCTAATTTAGAAATACATTTCATCTAGGCGGAGCGCAGCATGAAAACGCTTAACTACAAGTTTTAAGCTTTAGCCATGAAATTGTACTAGAATTAAGGCAAACCCGTAAATTAATTATGCTTTACAGACTATTTTATTCAAATCTTTCATTCTAGTATTCCTTAATTCAATTAAAAAGCTGAAAAAGTATAAAACTAAATTTCAAAACAATCAAAAGTTGCAAACTTCTAAATATTCTTTTCAAGTTCATTTGAAATTTTCTTGATTAGATGCTTTCAAAATAAAAATTAGATTTAAAAATACTGTTAAAATTTTCTTTTCAAAGTATTCGCTGTTACTGTACCAATTCGTATTTCTAAATTAGAATAAGTTATATTTATCAAATTTGGACTTAATATGAATAAAATACCTGAAAAATGTAATTATAAACGGGAATAGGTTATCTACATTGTACCTGAAACATCTCTTCAGCGAGAGTATTGTAATATCTTTAAAAGGATTTAACTTCTCAACATTATGCTAAGGGTGTTATAGTTATTAAGCTCTTTATTGAGACACATCTGAATATACAGCTCAAGTTCAGTGGATAAAACTAATCTCAAGATTATATCCCAACTTAATTAAACCTAAATCAGTGTTAAATTTACTGTAGTAATTGTTATTAACAAGAATATTTACTTGAAGTATTTAATTCTTTAGAAAAGATTTTATTCCATCTTAAAAATCAACAATTATACCATTATAATGTGTACTTAGAATAAAATTGATGTTTGCATTCCAAAAATTAATTAATCTGTTGCAAGAGCCATAGCCAGTTGGAGAAATGCACCTTATCTTATTAACGTGGAGTTTCACCCAAAATATCTCCCATAAGCTCTAATGCTAATTTCGAAGCTGAATTTCTTCGCGAATATAGATCGCAGGAAAACAAAATTTAT